>JAKWBI020000024.1:0-196865 GCA_022664585.2 Zalerion maritima | reverse complement strand
CCGCCGTATATAATATAAAATTATTAATTTTAAAATATTATATATTATATATATTAAGCGGGTATATTAAGCAGTCCAATACCTTTATATAATATAATATATTATAATTAATAAGCAATATAATTAATTAACCTATAATACTACTAATTTAATATTCGAATATTTTAATAAAACCAAGCGTATTAAAAATACCTGTATACGGTATATAAAATTTTAATTAAAAAAAAATATAGAATAAAAAAATTTAAAAAAAATTTACCGAATAAATATAAATTATAAAAAAATAATACCGATTTTTCTTCGTATTAAAATATATAAGTATTAATAAAACCGTATATTAATTATTTATATTAAATAATCAAAATTATTTTATTATTTAATATTATATAATTTAATAAATATTTTATATTATATTTAAAATATTATTTTCCCCCGTATTATCCCTTATACCTAATAATCGTTTAACCTTAAAAAAAGTTAATTTTAATGGTATATTTTATATTTAATAGCGGAATTAATTAAAATTTTATAATTAATAAAAATTAACCATTTTTTATATAATTAGGGCTGGTAATAATCCTATATTATAATAAACCAAGCTTAAATATTAACCAATTACGTTTTAAAATAACCCGAACCGATATTTACCCGAATAAAATAAGTTTTAATAAATAATTAATTAAAAGTTTGGTTTTCCCTATTTTATTTATTACCATTATAATTTTATTATTTCCCATTCCATAAATGGTTTTACCAATCGGAAAATAAATATATATAATATAAAAATATACCTAAATAATTAAAAATGCGATTTTAAAAATATTAATCCTAATACCGAAAATTATCTAATAAATAATATATATTTTATATATTTTATTTTTTTATATATATTAATTATTATTTATTATATATAAATATTTAATTAATCCGAATTTAATAATAAATTATTAAATATTATAATTAAAATAAATATTCCGTTTTATATTATAAAGTATTTATCCTTTATTAATTTTATTAAATTCCTTAACCCATATATTAAAATATTATTTTAAATAATTATTTAACGGAAATTTATAATACGGTTAAAATAATATTATAAGAAATTATTAAACCTTATCCCTTAGGATTAATTTATTAATATTTCCATTAATTTATAAATAATATTATTTAAAAACCACTCCCTTTATAAAATATATATATCGTTTATTAATAAAAAATGGAAAGTATAAAATTTGCTTTTAAATATAATTAATACCTCGATTAATTATACGGTAATAGAATATACGTATAAAATTATAAAGGTTTTTATAAAATTTAACCTATATAACCGCTTTTAATTCGCGGTTATTAATAATATTAAAAACCTATTTATAAATTTATTCCGGCGGAATATTCGAACCGTTTATACGGAAAAAGGTATTAAGCCAACCCCTAAGATTAGCCTAATATTTTATATATTATATATAATTTATATAATATAATTAATTATATATAATATTTTAATTATAGTATTATTTATAAAAATTAATAATTAAAATATTATAAATTAAAACGAATAATTTTAAATCGCGGTAAAAAAATAATAAAAAACCGAATCGAATAATAAAATAAATTACCTAAATATAAAGGGTATTTGGTAATTATTATAAAATACCTAACGGTTTACGAATATAATATAAATATTAATAAAGGTATATATATTTAATTAATATATATATTTAATACTTTTTTTAATATATTTTAATAATTTTATTTAATTTATAAAATATATACGTAATTTGCCTAATTAAAAAAAAAATTTAATATTATTTAAAAAAATTTTAAAAATATTATAAAAAATAGTATAAAGTTAATATTTTTATACCCCGGCCGTATTAAGTGAAATATTGATATATTAATAATTAAATAAAGCCTACGGATTTATTAATCCATTTAATATTTTATTATTAATTATTTTTTAAATAATTACCAAATTAAAATTATTATAAATTAGGAATAAAAATAATTAAAAATTTTATATATTATTTTTTCCCCTTTTATATATATTACCGATTAAGCCGGTTTAATATTAAATAATTTTATATCGAATATTCCCGAGATTATAATTTATATTATAAGGTATATTAAATAATCCAAAGTACTTTTAATAAATATACGATAAATAATAATAATAAAATAAGGGCCAAAATTAGGTTAATTATTAATTTTTTTTATAATTATATTAAATACGGGTTCGTAAAAACTTAAAAAGTACCGGGAGAAATATTTATTATTATTCGATTTATTATTCGGACCGGCCATTATTTTAAATTTAATAAATAAGCCTAATCCTTATAAAATTATACCGGATAAGTTTTTTTATTAAATTATATATTTTACCACCAGTTTTAATATAAATACCAATATTATTTATTATATAAAATAATCGGTAATTAATAAAATATTAGGTATAATAATTTATACCAAATAATAAAAAATTATAATTTTTATAAATAGGTCCGTTTAAAAAGCCATTATAATAATATTAATATTTCGATTAATAATAAAAAGTTTAACCAAATAAACGCGTTTAATAATAAACCTATTGATTATAAATAAAGCGGTATAATTTATTATTTAAGGTTTGGTTTAAATATATTTATAATTAAATAAATTAATTAATTAATATATATATTTAATATAATTTATTTAATATTTTTTTATAATTTTTCCGCCTAGGTATAATATTTTGGGATTTTAATAATAATAAATTAATTTTAATAAATTCCGGTACCTGGCCCGTAATATTTTATATAATTAAATTATTAATATTATTTTTAAATAAAATTAAAATACGGGCCAATAAATATATCGTTTTAATAAAAATAAATTAAACCTTACCATTATTCGGAATATCCTTATATTTATATTATATAAATATATTCTTTTTAATATATTTATTATAATACTTATACCTAATATTAATCCCGAAAAAAAAAAAAAATACGGAACGGTTTATTAATTAAATAAATATTTAAGCGATTTATAAAATTTTTATTAAAATATACCGAATATTAAATTAAGCTAAATTAATGCGCCGCCGTTTATTAATTAAATAATCGGAATATTTAATTTAAACCTAATAATTTAATTATACCGTAAACCTTTTCTTTTCCCAATTATTAACCAATAAATTAAATATTTTATCCGATAATTTAATAAATAATTTAAAATTATTTTAAATTAAAAAAATATAAAATATTATATTTCGGGATTATAATTTTAATATTCCGGACCTTAGGTTTTAATATTTAATAATTTTAAATTATTTATTTAATTATATTAATATTATATTAAATAATATTTAATAAAAATCGGATAAAATAAATTTAATAAGGAATAATGGGGATTTTATTAAAGAAATAATTCCTTACGGATTAAAATAATTATATAATAAAAAAGGATATATAAATATTATATAATTATTAAAAAAAAATCCTATTATATAAATTATATTAAAAAAAAAAAAAAAAAAATTATTTATTAAATAATAGCGAGCGTTTATTATAAATAAACCAAAACCAAAACGGGTATTATTTACGGTATTATTTAAAAAATAAAAATAAAAAAATTAAATATATAAATCGGATATATTAATTAATATACCGAAATATATTAATTTATATATTAATAATTAATATAATAAAATATATTATTATATAAAAACCCTATATAATTTTATAGGTTTTTAATTTAAAATTTATATAATCTTATAAAACCCTATTAATAAACCTGTATAATTTTATAAAATCCTATTAATAAACTTATATAATTTTATAAGATTATATTATAAAACCCATGGGGTTTTATAGAATTATACGGATTATTTTAAAAAACCCTATATAATCCCATGTGTTTTTTTGCGCACGGCCATATGGGGCCCCACGGTTTTTTGTACAAGCCTAATGATGATAGGTGTCGAAATAAAAACACCGTCCATTCGCTACTGTCGCCGCACATACACTCGCTATTATCATATCTCATAGATACCACTTCCGCTCTTTACTTTCTTTTTCTTTTTGTTCTTTCTTGTGTTTTTCATTCCTTCGTTATTACCATACCCCCAAGAAGCCATGGCGGCGTCACCCACCGGGCGTCGTCGTTCGTAACGACAGACTCCTCCTCCTCCTCCTCCTCCTCCTCATCCATCATCCAGTCACCACCAACAGTAGCCCAACCCGGCCATTTTCGCGGAGCAGCCTCCCAAATATCAGTCGCCACCACCATCGCCGCTCCGTACAGCGAGAGGTCCTCGTCGTGCAGCGCGCGGATAAAGAGGGAGCTGTCGAGGAAGGACCTCAAGTCCATGACATCCTTCCGGACGGCGAGCTCCGACTCGCCCTGGTACGTGCTCGTGGGCGGCTCCAAGTCGAACCTCTCGCTGCCGTTTATGGACGACAAGATCGACGACGACGATTTCCAGAAGGTCTACGAGTACGCGCAAGAAGACCAGACGGCGAAGAGCGCAAGAACTTGGAAGCATGTCTTGTTCCAGTTTGCGTACTTTCTGGTTATTGCTTGTATTGCATACTTTGGATCGGCGGCATACCCGCTTTACGACGGGGCGGCGTTGGCGTTCTGGTGAGTTATTCCCACCTGGCTGTACCAAAGGCCCGGAGTCTGCAGGTGTTTGAGCCCGAGAAGATGCATCTCAGGGACTAAACATACACATGCGGCCAGGAACTTCACGCACGCGATCTCTGGTCTCTTCGCCGGAACCCTATCGTTCGTAGCATGGCCCGTGATATTCCAGTGGGGGCCGCTGCTCACGAGCCTCTTCGAGGGGAACGCCATGCCGGAAGACGTCGAGAAGCGCGACGTATCGGAAACATCTCTCGTCATCCCTTGCTACGAGTCGGCCGAGATGTTGGAACGCGTTACCCTGCCCGCAGCTCTCAAGATGTTCCCGCCCGAAGCGATCTTCGTCGTCGCGAGCGGAAATAGCGAGACGCCCCTCGACGCTACCGAGGAAGTGTGCAAGAAGTTCGGCGTCGAGCATGTCTGGGTACCGGTCGGGAGCAAAATTACCGCGTCAATGGGTGGGATCTTGCATAGCGGCAACGTATAAATACACCTTTGTGATCGGCGATGATATTTCGCTGCGCGCAAACTTGCCGCTGCCCACGGAGAGGCTGAACGACAAGGTGGCGTGCTTGGGGATAGTTACACCATCACGAGCGCGGGGCCGGATCGCGCCAAAGGAACGCTGGTGCAGCAGGGGCAGGATCTGGAGTGCAAGCTCGCTGGGCTGACGAAGGTTTTCGAGGGAAAGTTTGGCAGCGCGATTTCCCCCCACGGAGCGATATGTCTTTGGAGGAGGGAACGGACTTGTTTCTGGATATCATTAATGGACATCCCGGGTTTGATACTAGCGAGGATTGGTACTTGGGACATACGGCTAGGGTAAGTCATGAATTGCAATGTTTCGATGGAGTGGAGTACTACTTTGTTTTCTCCTGCACATTTTTATTTCTTCGATTTTACGTCCAAACCTTCAAACCATGGAATCGTCGTTCGCAGCTGGGAGCCGCGTTTTGCAACTTACGTACTGACCGCTGCCTTCAAAAAACAGTGCGCCGGCTACCGCATCCTCATGACCTCGCGCGTCTTCGTCGAAATCGAAGCACCTCCCTACCTCCTCATGGGCAACGGCGCCGGGCGCGGCGGCTTTGGTGAGATGGCGGTCGTCAAGCAGCGATTCTACCGATGGAACTTTTTCTTTCTCCGGCGGGTGTTCACCAACATGTTCTACATCTTCTTCTCGTGGCGCCTCGGGTTCGCGGAAGTCGGCACCAAAATATGGGTTCTCAATGATACGACAGACTACCTCCTCATGATCGCGGCACCGCTCGTCTTGCCCTGCGTTTTGGCGACGAGCCCGGCTTTGTTCTTTGCTGCGACGGGTGTTCTCTTGTTTTTCACCATCACAGGCATACCGCTTTTCAATGTGCTTCACTTACGGAGGAAGAACCAGATGGCTGAGTGGAAGATCATGTGGGTTTACGTGGGGTTGAAGTTTGCGTTTACTTCAGCAAGAGGCAGGCTAGGGTTACGGAGAATGTGGATGCGTGGCCGGTTATTAGGAGGTATAACTTGGCCAAGACGGCGGAGGGAGGCAGGCCGCCGTTGAGGATGGAGACGTATAGTAGTAGTGTTTGTATGTGTTGGTGATGGGTGGATTTGCGAAGCAGGATCTCTCAACGTATTTCTTTTTTTTCATTCTTTTTCATTCTTTTTCATTCTTTTTCATTCTTTTTCATTCTTTTTCATTCGTTTTCATTCTTTTTCATTCTTTTTCATTCTTTTTCATTCTTTTTCATTCTTTTTCTCTCTTTTTCTGCGTACCATCATTCACTCAGTTAACGCGGGAGCTGCGCTGCAAGGAATGGGTCCCGCCCCGCATTTACCGACTAGCTGGTTCTGATCCACAGCGCCGGTGTGTACGCAGCATGTACCTACACTACAGTATGCATAAAACTAACCTATTATTATGAAAGAAAAAGAGTACCCAGCAGGGCAGTGGCCGACTTGGCAGCAGCGTTCAGTCCCGACAATACATTTTGCATTAATACTAAATATCAACAGCTTTCCCGAGGCTGCAGAATACACAAGTGTTTTCCTCCGTCTCCCAGTGTTCTTCTGGGTCGAGGCTGGGGCAGCCATTAGTCGATATTTCTACCAGCGCAATTTTCATGACGCGGGTGCGACGTCAGATCTATACGGGAGCCTTTCAACCTCCCCTCTTCATCCCAACAATTGGATAATGATGGTAATAATGACCACCATTATGGTGGGGGTAACGGCAAAGTTGGGAAACCGCTCATCCGCAAATTCGAAGGTGACCGATGGATCTCCGACTGGAGAACCGATAATGTATTCCGCGAAAGAGCTTTCGAGGGGTGGAGGGACATGAATTTCATCACCGAGATGGTCACCATAAGTTCGTAACACCAGCATGCGTTCATTCTACCCATACTGGGTAGTCTCTATCCACCCCATCTTGTCAGCTAAAACATACCAACCCCGACCCTGGCCCTATATGTCTATGAACAACCGGCTTAATACACTGGTGGGGATGGTGGGAAAGATGAAGGGAGAAAATGGACCGAGACGAGAATTTACCTCCGACATACAGTATATGCGCACTCTGCATCAACCCCGCCATAGCACTCTGTGTCTAGTACCGAAGGGTTCGTCTTCCAACGTGCCTAGGGCACAGCAGGAGACAAAATCAGATAATTCTTATGATAGGGAATTACACTGCTTGCTATGGGGCACTACTAGGGGTTAATTGCATAACCTCGGATGGATCTGCAGCTTTTGCTTCCCTAATTTCTTCTAAAGATAAAACAGCCTCCCGCCCGTGAAGATGGAAAAGAAAACAAATCATCACCCCATTTTAACCCAATCGCCCTGACGGGTCGGACACAACAATCCCCAGCTGTAACCAGCCCAAAGTATCAAGCAATGGAAGCAGAGAAGGATAGTGCTCCATGACATTGCCGTCGTAAACGCCCTCGTCCTAGGCACCGAGTTTTCAATTTGTCTCCCAGGTCCCAGACTTCGTCGCCTACCTCTTTCCCCACCCGGCAAGCCAAGGTCCAGTGCAGCCAAGAACAACAATCCGAGGCCAAATTTGGTATTCGGTACGTATGGGTAGCAAGGATCCACCAAGCTGTACATCTTGAAACAGAACACCAATACCCGAATAATGAAAACCAGGGAGCTTTGTGGTCCAGTAAGGCGTCGCCGTATGTTATGCATCTGGACGAGCGTTCGATGGTAAAGGTCTTCGGCGAGGGTGGTAGGAGGTGGCATCAAGAGGGGCGTGTTGGCTCGTGGGGAGTGAGGTGGTCGTTGTCTTGTAGGAGACTGTGACATGGTACGGTGTCTCTCTGGTGACCGAGCAAGACCGTCATGACTGCGAGTTACTGCCATCGCCTGGCTCCTCAGTCGGGGAGCGCCAGGAAGTCCCACTTTCTGCAGCGTGTTCTGCGGCGTGGGCTGAGGAGAAGGGCTGGCTACGCCTCCAGACTTGCTCTCTGGACTATCGTCGCTATCTTGTGAGACGCGAGCTGGTCGAAATTGCTTCGTTGGGTCCGGGATTGGCGTGCTGGGAGGCACGGGAGAGTCCAAGTTCTGTATCCTCCTACTCGCCAAACCAATTGAGGGAGAAGATCCCCTAGGAATCCTCGAAATGCCGTCCATGTAGGACTCACTCTTCATCGCCGCCAACACCTCGTTCGCACTAGGGCGCTCTACCGGGCTGAGGGATAGGAGCTTCTTAAGCAAATGATATAACTTCGCAGGAAGGTCTGGCCTCTCACGCCTCTCATCTTGGAAACCCTTCCAGCTGGATATCTCGTCTCTGAGTTCGTCGATGTCTTCTAGTTCCTCCTGCACCGCATTGGCACTGCGGTAGGGTAATCTGCCGAAGCACATGAAGTATAAAATCATGCCGAGCGAAAATACATCGGATTTGTAGGTAAAGTTGTTGTACCGGCCCGTCAGGAGGTCCTGTTTAAGAACCTCGGGAGCGCAGTATGAGATGGTGCCGGTTGCGCCTGTCGACGCTCGGTCGACATTCTCGGGCTGGACTTCCCCAAAGTCGCTAATAAGACAGACAATGTTGCTTCCCTCTTTGTGAAGGAGACAGTTGCTGGGTTTTAGGTCGCGGTGGATGTAGTTGGCTTGGTGGAGGTAGGCAAGACCGGCAGTAATGTCTCTGAATAGGGAGAATATTTCCTCGTAGGACAACAAATGTCGTTGCGAAAAGGCGGGCTTCTCTGCCTGGCCTTTAGATCTTCTTCTCATCTGGGCCTTCAGTTGCTCGTTGGTGGGCTCCCTGCGCATATTATCTCCGATGACATAATGTAGGAGATCGCCGCCGTTGCAGTATTGCTGGAGGATGAAGGCGCAAGCCACGCTGGGACCAAAATTGTTGACTTTGTAGTTCTCGAGCCACACATGGCGGTATGACACGAGGTTTGGATGTTGAAGCTTGGCGAGGAGCTCCACCTCAACCAGGACTGTGATTGTTAGTTAGCAACCGTAGCTTCCAGCGGCGCAGGCCATTTAATTCTGAAATCTAGCCCAACGACAGTACACACATACCTTTCTCCAGCCAAGCGTGGTCATCCCCGACAGGAACCCTCTTGCATGCAAAGTTACCCAAGGCACATCCATCAATCTGGTGGCGGACGAGGAGCACCACCCCCTTGCCTCCCCTTCCTAACTCCTTCTCCTCGACAAAAAAAGTATTGAAGTAGTTCTGGCTGAAAGCCTCGCGTCGGATCCCGCTACTTCGGGGGGACTGCTGGTGTTCTGAAAACGTAGTGGACGGACCCGGCTCCGAGAAGACATCCGAACCGGAGTCTTCATCGGCGGCTGCGGATGTGCTGGAGTCGGGCAGGCCGTTTATGGGGAAGATGCGGCGCACGGGACTAGATGGTCTGCTTGCGGCAAAGTTCGCATGCCGATCGCGGAGCATACGGAAGTAGTCGGGATGTATGTCATTATTGTTGATGTCCGGGGGGTGGGTAAATTCGTGTTCGGGGGATTGAGGATGGCGCAGAGACTGGTGGCAGGTTGGACATTCCGTCAGGGCACTTCTTATCTCGAGACGTCGCGAGGTGGGATCGCGAACTACAAGAGCATTGTTGTGTCGGCTGTGAGGAAGACGTGGTTAGAAGATTGGTCTCGTGGGAGTGGTAGGAAGATAGGGAGAAATGGGTCTGCTTGCAGGACAATCTGCCGGTCCTCGGTTTGGGAGTATGGCACTAGGGACAGCGACATGATGTAATGGCGTTGTCAAGAGACAGCCACTTCGACAGCGTTTCGAGAATAGCTTGTTCTCAAAGGTGAAAGGCACGGCCGGACACATATAGCACAGCGACGTTAGAATAGACTGTAGGAGAGACCTTGACAGGTCAATGTCCTGGTAATGCCGGAGTGTGGTGATGGTGGGCCATTTGAAGGTCAATGATTGTGTTGGAGAGCTCTAGTTAATTGTCTGCTTGGATTTCATCGTGGCACGGGTGACAACAAGATGGCTGTTCCTAGATGGATGTATTTTGTGGGTTGGTTATAATTGCGGATGGCAACTGCTTTCGATGGTATAGGGAACCGTGTTGGATAGGTGAGATGGAGTGTTCGGGTTTGCTCGGGCGAAGGCGAAGGCGTCACTGCTGATCCTCTTGGTTGGTGACTTTGTGATGACGCTGATGCTGTGCGACGGCACGGAAGGAGCTACGGTGCTGTCCGGCTCGAAAGAGCCTCCCCGCCATTTGGCCATCGCGTCCCGCTGCACGGATAACGATAACAGCGGCATATTCCGCCGCCTGTGAGAACCCGCTGGCCCGAGCTTAACCATACCTACAGTGCAGCTCGCGACATGCAGCGTAATTAGTACGGTGTGGCTGTCCGTCCTCAACGCAATGTAATAATATGCATAGAACAGGGCCGCAAATAGGCATTTGAGGTAGCCCAACCTTAAGCAGCACAGAATGGAGCCTTGAGGTAATATTGCACTGTATACCAAGGACTACTAGCACCAGCGACACCGGTATCTAGCATCACTGTATTTTTGGAATTGCAGAATACTTCCCCAAGCCTCCTAGCAAGAAGCTATTGAGTTTGTTGCTCTCTCTCTTGCTATTTCAGGTGTGCTTAACATCGAATGAAAGCCCTACTCAGGAGGTTGTTCTGGTTTTTTTTTTTTTTTTAAAAAGCGAACATTATAGCATAACCAGTGAGGGAAAATTAATGTGAAAACTATGTGCATTGTGGTTATCGCTAAGTATAGGCTTAGACAATAATGAGCTTGAAAAATTAGACTGACAATGTATTGCTTGAGGTTAGAAACAAAATAGTAGGTCCGCCCTCTATGCCTGTTCCCGTATAGCTGAAATAGGAACGAAGCCGCCCCTCTGACCAGAATCACAGAGCCTCAAAGTACCTATACATCAATATTTCCTTTCACAAGCTCCAGCAGCTCAACATCAATATCCACAAAATCAGACGTCATGAAATCGGCCTGGTGATCTAGCCTCCAATAGTAGGGGAGCACCGAAAGCTTCGTCGCCTGTTCCTCCTTCATCGGATCGCACTCCCTCGTGTCGTCGCAGCGAGCGTAGCAGCGCTCGCTCTCCCAGACGGCAGACCAGTCGTCGCTCTCGAGGTTATCTCTCTGCTCCACCATGTAGATGTAGTACTGGTCGCAGCAAACACGACCGCACGTACGGTCCTCCCTGCGGAACTGGGAGCGGAAGAGCTGCGGCGCGATTCCGTTGTACTCTTGAAACATTTCGAACATGTGCGCCTGGTAGGTCGTCGCGTCCTCGATGATCTCGTTCCGGATGATGCTGGGGATATCCGTCTCCTGGCCAAAGAACTCGTCAGACTCGATCTGCAGTGCGAGCCGCTCCTTCTCGAGGGAGATGTGAAGGCAAGCGATGGTGATGTAGGCTACCGACCCCTGCAGACCGTACGTCTCAAGGTGGCCGATGAGCTCGTTTGCTTGGTCGGCGTAGTTGATGATGAGCTGTAGATTGTCCGACGGATCGGCATTGGCGGACCTGCCGTAGAGGCCCGCATTGTCGAGGAGGGTGTCTGCGTTGTTCTTGTCGCGCTCGAGCCACGATTGCTGGAGCTCCTCGGCTATGATTCCGCGGATGGCGTCGAGGCTGTCTTGCGAGAGGTCGGCGAGGTTGCTGAACGAGCCGGTAACTGCGTCGAAGCCCCTGACGAGCCCTTCTGTCACGAGACCGAGGCCAAGTCCGCCGAGGACATCGGCATAGCCTGGGGCTCTCGTTTCGAGCAAAGAAGAGCTTCGAGGAGGGCTTTGGGAATTGCTGTTGCCCTCTGCTAGACCCAGGCCGCTAGTGATGAGGGAGAGCAAAATTACGACAGGTGACGGCGTGAACCTCATGGTGCATTACAGAGTTCTGGGAATTATTGATTGAGGCTGACGAAGAGGGCAATTGGCGAGTGATTGAATGACGGTGAGGTTTACTGATATCAGCTTTTCTCTGTCATTGCTATAGTCGATAGCCGGCCCAAGCTATTGCTTTCTCTTTATATAATGTGTTGGCGGTATACTGCATCATGATCCAGGAATCTCGTAACATTCCTCTCTGGCCCCAGTCTCTGCATCAATAACGGATCGCCGAAGGAGTGTTTAATTTAATTTTTCGCTACATTACCCCTGCATGTTGCTTCACGATGTGACGTTTTCTCCATCCCCGCCTCGCGCCTTCGGCTGTGCCTTTCTAAGTCAGGAGCTGGAGCGCTGAAGCCTCACTTGGCAGCCGGCAACCAGTGTCCCGCCGTGGCCCCCACAAACCACCATTGGATACGGCTACGAGGCTCGCAGAATGCGACACGATGTGCACCCTGATATTCCATGACAACCCTCGCTATTGGTATTAAGCACGAGCTACCGCGTAAGTCCTAAGATATTCCCTGCAAAATTCGAAGGACGCCTCCACTAGACGCTGGTTTGCCTTACGAGGTCTGGTTAGCATGGTCTGACGTTACTAGCGCTATTTTACCGTTTCATGAAACGATCGCCCAGGCCCTCTCTCGCTCTACGACTTTCCGTTTGGTGCATAGCTAATAATTCTGTTTTTTATTTCTTTTTTTCTTTTTGGTAGAGATGAAGCACTCATGGGGTATCATGGCGTTTGTCATTTTATCACATCGGATGTATTTCCGGCTGGCGAGTAGGTATATTCTTGATGATACAATACTTTAATCTATCTGCCACCCCGAATGCATCTCAACAGCCAAAACAACAATTTATTTCGTCATAATGCATAGCTTGGCAGCGTGTAATAATTCCTCTAACCGTGCACCGCCATGGATGACTGAATCTTGTGTTTAGTCTAGGACAAGTCGGGGCTAAGTGTGTGACGGCTGCCTGTGTCATCATATAATCTGTCAAGAACATGGTACTCCCTACCTGCCTGCTCTGCTGAAGTTTTCCACCCCTCACCGACACCGAGTGAGTATGTTGGAACTTCTTGAGTAGCCTTTTGGGCGTGAGGCTGTTAGTTCTAGCAGTGTCGCCGGTGTTACGAACAATTCTCTTGGGTCGGAGTTAATACGCACACCTAGAGGAGGAGGAGGAGGAGGAGGAGGAACAACGATGCACCAATACAATCTTAGGGTCACCTAGAAAGAGGACTCGAGATTGAATACTGGATCAACACCTTTGACTGGTCGAGCCTTCATATCTTGCGAGACCCAATCGCAGTCTTCCCGAAGTGGATGAACAGATTGCGATCTTCTAGCTCAAGCTCAAATCTATACCGGGAATCAAACAATAATGGTCTCAGCCTCGCACCCCACCTCAAATCTCTGAAAGCAATAACCTTTGAATCCGTAGGATATCTCACCTTTCGTCCAAGCAACCCATCCTCGGAGCCAATCCAGCTAGACATGGTCCGGGAAACGTTGCCCACGTCCGCAGGCTTGAGGCCGTGACGATACCCTCCGTTACCCACGTCGGAAGGGAACAGCTGGCGTGTCTCCTACCCCACGAAGCCACCCTACGAAGACTTTCCTTCCGTCCACCAAAAGGGCCATCGGGACGAATCCTCAGATCGCCCCTCCATACCGCTAAAGCGAGCATCTGAGTTTTCCTCCGCGATAAATTTCCGATCCTCGAGGACCTAGGTCTTGATATTTCACGCTAGCAACGGCACGGCCACAGTGGCTGAAAGCGAAACAGAGAAGGAGATTAACGAGCAAAAGGGGAAAGATCAGGCAGAGCAACACCCTTCAGAAAGCGAGCTCCAATTCGAAGAGACCTGGGCCTACCTACCCCTCCCGAACCATCTTCTCATCATTGCTTCCCCGCTTCAAAACCCTAGCCATATGATTCCGCTATCCGTTCCTCTGCTTCCTCACCTATAAGCCGGGACATCCTACTCCACAACCTCCGTTCCCAACCCGGTAGTAAATTACAGGCATTGCACCTCACCTCGGGCTCCCCACCACCGCACAGAGGCTGTCTCGCGCGTGCGCAGGCCTCCCGCCCGTAAGCGGTCGAAACCCCCAATTCCTCCATCTGCGAAGTCCCTGCGCGGGACGACGAGGCTTCACGGGGCGTGTTCGCCGTGATGGACCCCCCCCCCGGCCGAGCAGGGTGGAGAATGGGAGGCTTCGACGTGCGGTTATCCACATTAACATTGCAGGAGGGAATGTCAGCTTGAATCCAGCACGGGAGAATGGTGGGGAGGGTATGGAACATAAAAAGATGAGAAGGACAAGAAAGAACAAGGAGAGGTGCAAGGGGCAGAATAGTGAGGAGGGAAGAGGGAATAAAAGCGCAAGAGAAAACGAAAGCTTCCGTTTCAAAGGAGCGAGGGACGGTCCCATTTCTGTCGGGGAACGGAGGGGTTGGAGCGAGAATGTAAAATGAATACCTACATAGCTAGGTAGGTGTAGGGAAGAGACATGGTGTGGTGTGTCAGGATAATACTGGCGATCGACGGATAGCTAATATTATGCAATATTGCGGCGAGAATACTGTATATTGCGGAATATTCCAAGATGTCGCTGATATCCTAGTTGCAACTCCACAGTCCATCCTTATTTACCCCAGCCCTTGGCTCCTCTAGCCCTCACCTTTCCCATATTCCTACCCATCTGCGCCCTGTCCTCCGCACTCGGAACACCCTCGCCATCTGACAAAGTTCCGAGCCCAAAATCCGGAACTCCGCCCAGTGATCCAAAAATATCACCTATATAATTCTCGGCCTTGATCCCCGCCTTGAACGTGCACTCCCAACTCTCCAAAATCCCCTTTACCACCTCGATACCCGCCCTGTAAATATTCTCCGTCGCAATACCCAATCCAGACTGATCGAGAATGACCAGATGCTCGTAGACCGAAATTCCTGGGGGAGGACGATCAAAGTTCGACCCCGTCCTCATGATGATGACGCGTCCAAAATCCACAATCCCCTCGACCGCCATGCGCAGCATGACTTCGAGCGTCGCATTCTCCTCCTGGGCGGTGACGCCGTACGTGCCCGTGCCGTTAGTCAACAGGGCCGTGATGTTCTCGAACGCGTCGCTCAGGAGCGAGCCAGAGTAATAAACATCGCTCGTGGCCGAATCCGCCCTGATCACCGCCGGCGCGTTGCCCGCGGGGACAAACTCGCTGCCCATGTCCAAGTACCGCAGTCCGTACTCCCGGTGTCCCTTGGTGTCGGCGAGCTTCGCGCGCGCCGCGAATTCCATCGCCCTGTCCCGCAGGTTCTCGTTCACTTCGAACACCTCGGTGCCGTAGAGGATGGACGGGTACTCGTTGGGCCCCGTGGCGCCGTAGGAAAAGTAGCCCGTCGTGAAGTTGTCGGGCATCTCCCGCGCGTCGAACTCGTACTGCAGGGCGACTTGCACCGCGTACTTGGAGAATGCGACGCTGCCCTGGGTGCCAACCTTGGGGTTGATGCCTGCGATCCCGGCGACGAGGAAGTAGGTTTGGCGCAGGTCGAATTTTGGAGAGAGCAGCAGGGCTGATATCGAGGCTGCTGTGTTGATCTCGGCTTCGCCGACCGTGATTTGGCAGATCTCCTCGGACGCGGTGCAGTGGATGTAGGGATACACTGGCGATAAGCCGGGGGTGGTGATGTTTTGCGCCATTATATTGCCGAAGCCCGAGGACGGCATATTGTCGTACCAGACTATGGCCTCCGGTTCAAACTATATCGAGGTGAGTGAGTATACAGCTTCTGTTTGCGCGAACTATTTCTTGACGGACGAAAGCACAGCGGGCGCATCATACCATGCTGATTATCATCACCTTCGGGGTAATCCTCTCTGCCGACCGCACCACATCATAGCCGCCCGTGTGGTAGTTGTCGCTGGCCCCGTCCTTGGAAGACTTTGCGAGCGAGCCACCGAAGCCGGGAATCTGGAATGAAAGCCCGGATGCGGGCCGGCAGCTTGCAGCCAGCGCCATGCTGGCGACCGCGGCTGGAAAACGCATTTTCGTTCCGAATGGGGTGGTGCGGTTCTCCTCCCGTTAAATCCGGCGAGACTTGCGGTGTGAAGAAGTGTTTACTCCCAAAATATGCAACCCGTTCAAACAAAACCTGAAAAAGAAGCAGGCTGGGGAAGCAAGCGTTACGGGCAGTGGAGTCTAGCTAAAGCATAAGGCCAAGTGAAGCATGAAAAGGCCGCCTGGGGTAGGCCCAATGGAGATGGAGTGCAGGGCGGAACACCAGGTCTTTATATCCCACCCAACCACCGGGAGGCGATATGGCAGCGGAGCAGCTGCAGGTACAATCTCGACCGCGCTCGGGAAAGACATCTTAACCAGGAAGGCCAGGGAGCTAAAATAACGACACCGTAGGCCGCACGCTAAGATGGTGGGGTCCGACGTCTTACAGTAGCTGCCGGGCCCTTTAAACTTTCAAGACATGCCTCGAAATGGACCATACGGGACGCCTCGGTAGGAAATATTAATCCACCGACATCCATGTGTCTCTCTTGACTCGGCTCTGATCCTGTTTTCAACGACCGCGGGAGATGCCAGAGAAGGAAGCTGCCGCGTCTCCCTGTTCACAGAGCAGACAGAGGAAAGGATGCGTCTTGAATTTGGGCAATGATCGCCATTCTGTCGGCCGGTGGACTCCGAACTTCGTCTCGCCGTTCTTGGCGTCGCATGCCGGTCTGTCCCAGCAACCAAAAAACACCACAAATTCCGAACCCTGAAAAGAATCTTGGGGAATAACTTCAAAGTCGCACAAATTTGCACCCTTCCTGTAAATCAAACGCAGAGAGGTCGCCAAGACACTATGCTCAGCATTTCTTTCGGCCGTTTGAACCTGAAAACATCAAGGACAGCTCGAGAACCTAGGCGGTGCAAGCCCCAGGCCGGTTGCAAGGTTCTAGGCGAGCATTTCATCCGTCATTTTCTTCAAGCCACAGAGCTGCCATCCAATGGTGCGGGATCACAACCTTTCGTTTGGCGTCTGTCGTCGCACGTTATAGGGACAACGCTAGAGGGCATTGGGGAAGAGGACGTCGAATAAGCATTCTTGTCTTTTTTTTTTCTGGAATCCGAGGAGCGTTGCCGGATTCGGTATAGGTCGTTTTCTGGTGGCGGGAAGAGGGATGAATACACGTTTGCGATGCAGACACCTGCAGTGCGACAGCTGTTCGATCGATCGCGGTGACACCCTTGAGGACGTCGTTGTACTTCTGGAAAGGCGGTATCTCGAGTGAGATGATGCCCCTGGATATGTAGGTAAATGCAGATAACCGGTCAGTCAGCGGGTATACAAGCCGCTTTTCGACTTCCACCAAATCTGAACAGACTCGTTCATTCCGGTTGCTTGGAAGCCCACACGCGATGAGAGCGAGATAATCGGTGCACCAGAACGCCGTAACATGGTGCAAGTAACGCCATGTAAACTTGCACGTGGCATCCTACGTGGCTGGCTTACGTGTAATAGGCATCATTCGGCCGACTATCCAGGGCATATGAGCAATCTCTCGAGGAGCTTTGAGGCTTCCTCCCTAGGTCCGGGAAAGAACAGCAATCGAAATCTCTGCCGAAACGCTGAGTGAAAAAGACAGGAAAAGGAAATTCATGCCCACTGCCTTGGGTCTCGCCATGTTCGCTCCTAAAGAAGATGGTTAGCGATGTCGAGTTCGCAATGCCATGAGGGTCATGGACAGCATATCCAGGCGGTTCTCGACGGTTGGAAATCCTGTCTGAGGCAGACATATGCTCCTATTCCCTGTGGCTGTTCTGTCAAGCGACATGTGTATGAGTGGCCTCCCGAGACAATTGTGGTGTGGTGCATCTTCGTCATGCCGTCTTTGGCCTTGGGCCGCAGTTGTACGACATGTTGTGCTTCGAGGTGGTGGCACGACAACGAAGGCCAGATTGGACTGTAGACTCAAAGTACCTGAACATTGTCTGTATTTACAAGTTGGTTTGCCTGAATGGCGCTTGCAGTTGTGGACAAGGATGGGAGATGTCCATGGAGGTGACCTTGAAGGAGCAGGTCGCGGCCCCGGCGACGAAAGGCTAGGAATGCCGGTGGTTGATGCTGAATTTGATAGAGTTCGAATAAGACATCATGGCACAAATTCTACTTTCACCTTGGGGACTATCAACACGACCTGTAAGCAGAACCGTGTATGGGAAACGAAGTACGACATAATAAAGCGCTGTAGTACTTCGTTTCCATTAAAAATAAAAATTTGGAAACTAAGAAAAGTATCATTATGATGAGCCTGGAGATGCTTCACCGAGCCTTCCTCTTATAATCCTGTCCCCCCTCCCCCCTAATATCATGTTATATTTTGGCTGCTTAGGTTGGAACCAATTCCAGGCTTGGTAGCATACAACTACTATTTACATAGTATTTCTCTTCAAAATTATCCTACCTAGATCCACGATAGAAGTCGTTTTCTTCCCCAGTATACGGTACTCCTTTTCGGTCCTTTCCCTACAGCCGTCGCATACCTCGATGCACAGCTTGATATCATCGTAGTCGGGTTCGGTTTGGAAATCGGGGCACTCGCGTCCCCTCAACTTGGCTAGCTCGCACCTCTTCGGTTCTGCTGTAGGGATTTCACGGGTGTGGCCACAGGTATATGTTATACTTGAGAGGCGGCACATCTTGTCCTTATCTGGTCTACTAATTATTGGCCTGTATGCCGTCTAACAAGTGTGTAGGGTGGAGTCTTCCGTGTACGCAGTTTGGAAGCCTCAAACCCAAGAAGAAAAGGAATATTACAACGGTGAGCAATTGAAGGGGTGGTTTGTTGGACCGTCAAAAATAATGCCTGACACTTGCCAGAAGTGCATACTTTGAAGTGTAACTGATGATTGTGAAGCGAGAATGTATTACTGTCAAGTATCCATCTTGGAGAAGAGATTGACCAGCCGTGGGAGTTTCCCAAACTTGTAGATCTCGAAACTCTTTGTATGGAAAAGTTCCTTTGTTGCGGCCGACTGATTTGAAGGCAAGGCCACCATGGGAATTGAATGCATTCTTTGTTTCCGGCGATAAGACTCGGAATCAAAGTAAGAACAATCGATGGAACAGAGACAGCTAAAAGCCCCATTGTTCTGGCTGACCCTAGTTGCCTTGAGCCTAATATACATATACCAGAAATGGTCCACAGCGTCAATTGATCTCACTTGAGTGGTCCGCCGCGGGAAGAACCCGGAATTTGAAGCCCTACATCATAAAAAAATTGGAGGAAAAAGTCGGCATCTTCACATCCAACGGACAATCCCTAGCAGCTGAAGCAGCGTTAAGACGTGTCCCTGTAATTTCAATGCTCAGTATGCACCCCTGATGACTAAGAGTATACATGGATGTAGCTGGGACTGCGGTGGCGGCCAGTGCTGGCGGGAAGGATCGGTAACCTCGGCAAACATCGTCCCGACATGCTTCGCGTCCGCACAGGGAGGCGGGGTTCGGGTTACGGTTCCGCATCCAGGGAAGAGATACCGTCACTATATAAGAATGAGGACAGGCCTTTTCCATGACTAAGTAAAAAAAGGCCACATAGGGCCGCTATGATATATTTCCTATGGATTGCAGTAAAGAGCACCCAGTGCCGATGATGTATGAGCCAAACGCCCGTCGCCTGCAAATTGCGAAACCTTTTCCCCAAAAATTCGTCCCGAAACGTAAACAGACCCCTTGTCCCCGATGTCTGCGTGCAGACCGCCATCTATCCCGTCATCCTTTCGACGGTAGCCGAGATTTGTATCTGGTGTAGCCCGGTGATAGCGCTGGGCGCTGGTTGAGGTGCGGTGGTGGCAGCGTGCCGTGACGCGGGTTCAAGAGCGGCAGGGGCACGGAGAGAGAGTAATCGTGGATTCGTCAATATGGAAAGCATATGCCCAAAAAGCTGACTACCGCTTGCGGGTGAAGTAGCTGCTGGTTCCGGCAATGGCTACCGACTGGTCCATCACCCACTCGCCCATCCCCAAGTATCTGTCTACCCATTTCTTGACCTCGTTGTCGCCGCCGGCAACTTTTTGGGCTTCAAAACTAGGGCTAGTGCATCCCCATCCGGGGTTTATGTTAGCCTGGGGCCTCACGCCAACACCTCCTCTCCACGGAGGGATTTTCATGGTCGGGATCTGGCCCCGGTTTTTATTCGTCACCGCGGACTGAGGTTTGCGGTAGTATCGCAACAGTAAGGCACTCACGTCAGGCCGGTCGAGCGCTTCATTCCAGCCAAGATGGTGGAGACTGTAGACCGGAAGGGTTAGTTGCGAGAATCAACGAGGCAGTCAGTCGGGATCGGTTGGGCGCATACTGAGAACGGCATCAACGCCGAAGTGGACGAGACGACCAAGCTTTCCCCAGAGTCCAAACGTCAGCAAGTTGAGGAGCTAGGAGACGATCACATCTTAGAGACACGAAATCGGCACCAACAAAGGGTAGTAGTCTCCATCACCTGGGGGGTAAATGGAGACCGAAAGGAGCGAGATGGGGATGGGGGGCGACTCACCATTTTGAATAATGTTCACTTGCGACGATGGACAAGCTTCGAAGAGTTGTATTAAAAAAAACCGTGGCAGAGGGTATTGACGAGGGACGTGTGCGATAGCGTCGGGAACGGTGGAAGGGAAATGGCGGGCGAGGCGGAAGGAAACGATAAAGTCGACTTCCTGATTGCAAAGCCGGACGATTCACGACGCTGCTGTTGGGTTGTGCTGGTGCGTGTGGATGTGCTGGAATGATAGAATTTGGGTAAGGCGGTGGGTATCATGCGATGCAGGCGTGGCGACGGTAATCATGGCTGGGATCCGATGGCCAGCTGTTTCAAGTTGGGCAGGCAGAAAGGAGGGAGCCCCGGTCGCCGTCTGCTAGATTGTAATCACATGTTCCCCGCCCGATTCTGCCAGCTATCGTCCGATTTTGATTGGAAGCTGACCCCGTTGTTTAGCCGATATGGATTCTCCACAAAACTTGACCACCTATCCCGAAACGGACAGAAGGTGTTGAAGAATTCAGCTAGAACGACAGACAGCACATTACATCCATGGGTGTTAATGTTAACTTGGATGGATTATGGGAGCTGCCATTCCCATTGACCCTAGATCAAGTTGAAGTTCGGTAACTGAGAGGTGGATAGTTGAGATGGATGGTATTCTTCGGGTTCCTCACTCCCATCCATCCATCCATCCATCCATCCATTCATCCATGGCAAGATGGATCCATGCCGCCAAAAGCATTGGGTTTGAAGCTCATGGTTCGCGAACTGCTGGAATTGGCACGGACCAACACTACCTCGAACGACGTACGATGTTCCTTCCGCATGTCAGACGAGGTACGCACCCGGGACAACTAAGACACCCACATGGACAGCAAAGTGAAAACTTTGGCAGGAGGTACGGAAGACAGTTGCACACCTCCCATGCCGCTGTAGCACCGGCCGATCCATTCAATGTGATGGTGAAAATCAGATTTGGCACGACCCTCAGCCAGTCGTTACAGGCAGGTGGTTGGATGCGGCACTTTATTCCTTCAAAGAGCCAATGTGCATGAGTGACGGACGGTAGGTGCTCCATTTTGGGGAATTAACATTTTCAATCTCTTCTGACACCGGGTTTGGTATTAGACAGGGACCAAAGCTCGTTCGATTCTTCTCGGGAGGCACAACACGGACACCTCAAAAAGAGAAAATTTTTCTCATTTGGCCTAAGAGTATTTCACCCTCCCGGCAATCTTCTTCTTCTTCTTCTTCAACTTTTCCCATTTATATACATTTTCTTCGACGCCAACCCTGTCCTTCGCCATTTCTAGAAGCCAAGCTTACTCTCGTATGTATACATCTTCCGTAACAGTATATCTCTCAATCGGCCTATAATTGGACCGTTGGGGGAACCCCCACCAAGTATTACCCCTCCAAAAACCGCTGTATCCACAACCAATGATGTCACCCATCAGCTCCAAGCCAAATATCCTCGAGTGATGATGGCGATCCGGGGGGTCAATATTCTCACCAGATTTGACTGCGTCTAGAATACACAGTGTTATCAGACTTTGGCCCCAAGTCGAGCTCCAAAGCCACTGGCAAACCCCCAAATTCATATCCATCCCGTTGTCGTTGATGGATGTTGAGAGATGATGAGGCGTCTTAGTGAGGCCAATTGGGACCAAACAACATTGCAGCTAGAGCCTTTCTTTTCCCGTATCCAAACGCACTAACCAAGTGCATCTACGTCAACCTACTTACACATGAATATCCACCCACTTACATACCTACGATCCCAAATCTCAAAGCAGCTTGGAAGTACTACACAATGCTTCTAGGCAGATTGGGCGTTGCATGGATATCTACGTTATGCACCCAGGTACATACCCTGGCTCCAAGTTGTTGCTGCTATGAGCCACCAAGTGGTGTCAGCAAGTGGTGGTCTTTGTGGATGCTCTGCGTATTTATCCTTGCGGTGAGGAGTGAGGTACATTCTGCTGCTGCTCCTAGGTTGTCCTGACGAGAGGGAGAAAAGCTGTGGAGTGCCAGAAACACCAATTATACAGACTAGACACCCATCCATCAGCTCACGCCCACCTTGATCTGTGGTAACTGGTCTAGATGGATTATGTAGATGCGGAGCAGGATAATCAGTCCTGTCTGTGTATATCACTCTTTACCCTCTCCTCCGTTTTCGCAAACAGCCATCCCATTTTTTGAACTTTGTTTTTTTATACCGCTTACTGAAAACACCTCGCCGTCACTCCCAGAAATCACTGGTGCTAACTGTTGGTATTTCCCGCAGCTGCCCCAGACACGGCTTCCCCGACCTGAAGCGACGTTTACTTAGCCTCACTTTGTGTTCCCCCTCTTCCTTCTTTAAAACCTACACCCCGCGGTCGCTTTTTTCTCGATCTGCATCTGCGCAACCTTTCCACAGCCCCAGCCCTTCCGGTAGACATCCTCTTTGTGCCAGTTTTCCCATTTCGACGAGCACGTACCGACTATTACAAAACAAACCGCCAACATGTCTGCCAACACCGCTCTCGACCATCTCGCCCTGGGCGGCCGTATCCAATGGCTCGCCGAGCTCGATACCAACAAGCGCCCCTACAAGAACTACCGCCGCACCTCCATCGTCTGCACCATTGGTCCCAAGTCCAACAGCGTCGAGGTCATCAACAAGCTCCGTACGTGCGGTCTCAACGTTGTCCGCATGAACTTCTCCCACGGCAGCTACGACTACCACCAGACTGTCATCGACAATGCCCGCGCCGCCGAGAAGGCCCAGACCGGCCGCCAGGTCGCCATTGCCCTTGATACCAAGGGCCCCGAGATCAGGACCGGAAACACCGAAGGCGACGCAGATCTTCCTCTCAAAGCCGGAACCGTCCTGAACATCACCACCGACGAGGCATATGCCACATGCTGCACCACTGAGAACATGTACGTACAAATTTCCTGAAGCTCCACTGCGTCCCAAGATATGTCGCACCGTACCTTCGCTTGCAAGAGCAGGATGAGCTGAGCTCATAGTGGCTGCGATGAGGGAATATCCGAGCAACCGACAACTCTGAGAACAATAGAGATTTGTGGCTGTCGGATTGGAGGAGCTTCCTTCTAGCTACTACGTCAGCTATCTATCAAAGAGCCCTGCTCTCTTATCTAGTTCGAGCTACCCCACCCGTCTTCCAACGGCATCCCACACACCCCGCTATCATCGGCTAGCGACGGCGTCAGGACTTGACTCACTTGCCAGCTAGAATACGATTCTAACATTACGTCTCTATGTAGGTACGTCGACTACAAGAACATTACCAAGGTCATTGAGCCCGGTCGTGTCATCTTTGTCGATGACGGTGTCCTCGCCTTCGAGGTGCTCGAGATTGTCGACGATAAGACAATCAAGGTCAAGGTGCGCAACAATGGCTTCATCTCGTCAAAGAAGGGTGTCAACCTGCCAAACACCGATGTCGATCTCCCCGCCCTCTCCGAGAAGGACAAGGCGGATCTCAAGTTTGGCGTCAAGAACAACGTCGACATGGTGTTCGCCTCCTTTATCCGCCGTGCCCAGGACATCCTCGACATCCGCGAGATTCTCGGCGAGGAGGGCAAGCACATCCAGATCATCTCCAAGATTGAGAACCGACAGGGCCTTAACAACTTTGCGGAGATTCTGGCTGTTACCGATGGTGTGATGGTTGCCCGTGGTGATCTCGGAATCGAGATTCCCGCTGCCGAGGTGTTTGCCGCCCAGAAGAAGCTCATCGCCATGTGTAACGTTGCGGGAAAGCCCGTCATCTGTGCCACGCAGATGCTCGAGTCCATGATCAAGAACCCGCGCCCTACCCGTGCCGAGATCAGCGATGTTGGTAACGCCGTGACGGACGGTGCCGACTGCGTCATGCTTTCCGGAGAGACGGCCAAGGGCAGCTACCCTTGCGAGGCTGTCGGCGAGATGCACGAGGCTTGTCTCAAGGCCGAGAACACGATCCCTTACGTCAACCACTTCGAAGAGATGTGTAGTGTCGTTAAGAGGCCCGTCAGTATCGCTGAGTCTTGCGCCATGTCGGCGGTCAGGGCTTCCCTCGATCTCAACGCTGGTGGCATCATTGTTCTGTCCACGTCCGGAGAGTCTGCCCGCCTCATCTCCAAGTTCCGCCCTGTGTGCCCCATCTTCATGATCACGAGGAACTCAACTGCATCGAGGTACAGCCATTTGTACCGTGGAGTCTACCCATTCTACTTCCCTGAGGCGAAGCCCAACTTTGAACAAGTCAACTGGCAGGAGGATGTGGATCGCCGCATTGTCTGGGGTGTCAACAATGCGCTCGAGCTCAAGGTGCTCAACCCCGGCGACACTGTGGTTGTCATCCAGGGTTGGAAGGGTGGTATGGGCAACACCAACACTATGCGCATTGTCAAGGCCGACGAGACCCTGGGCATTGGCCAGCTTGAGTAGACTTTATCACCTGATCAAGAAAAGAAGCGAGCCCAAACGCCTCTCGAAGCCTCAAGCGACGAGGCCACAAAGCGACAGAAGATGTGATAAGCAAGTCAGTTCCAGGCTCATGTGAAGGAAAGGGACGCGGAAGTGGATATGATGTGCATGGCAGGCACTTTAAATAGAGCACACCCTCCAGCGCCTTAAGCATATGCCGAGTTTGCCATGTCTTCTTTTTAGAGTTCTCCCGACTAGATAGGTTCTTCGGTCCCTGTAAGCGCCAATAGATAGGCTGATCCATGAAGGTCCGAGCTGCCAGAAAAGACTAGAATTAGTTGGTGGTAACACAAACTAAATAATGCCATACCTGAATCTTTGAATGAAATAATCGTTGGCCGCCTTTGTTGTTGGTAAAACCTAAGTTTCGAGACGGCGAAGCAATAAGAATACTGTCCCAGTGTATAGCCTAGGGGAAATTGCGGGTTTGTAGTATTGTGAAGAGTTGTTTTTGGGGGAAGTCAGACTACTGATAGAGGGGAATGGGCGACAAATTGCCAGCCGTTTGCGAGAGGATGATGAAGAAGGGCGCATTTTTCATTATGAGATTTCATCGTCGAATTTGATATTTGAATTTTGGAAATTAAAATTTCCAAGATAATACACTACCTAAAACTAACTTTGTACTCCTTTCGCCGATTTTGAAGGCCTGAGTTTCTATCCTCGCCAAGTCCAAATTTATAGCCCCAGCTTAGACGACAGCAAGTCTTTGGTTCTCCAAGTACCAAGCTCGGTTTCAAAACCATCAATTGCCCTTTCTTCACGCCGTGGACAAGCTTCTGCAATCGCAAAAATCGCTCTCATAGCTTCCAAGACCCGAGACCATGGGGCGCTTTAGTGCGAAGCTCGTCAGAGCCGAAGAGAAAGTTTTGGGAGGTAGATATAGACCAGAAAGCCGCGGGGGTGATAGGCGAAAGCTAGAGGAAACCACAAGGCCGTACAACTCGCATCAAATCTTAGCTCCCGGGGTGGAGATACTTGAGGAGATAATATTAAACAAGGCGAATAGACGAGATGACACTTCGACCCACCTTCGTAGACGAGCAGTTGGTAGTGAGCACAAGGCCAGACACGACCATACAGGAAATGATTCACCGACTACAGGGTCTCTTGGCTATAGAGAAGTCCCTGCTGCGCATGGACGGGAATATCAACAGGCTTCTGGAGACAACAGTGGACACTAATGAGCTCATCAACATTCTCGACTAGATTTCGCCCTCAACACACGCTACGCCTTGAAATGGCCAAGACATTAAGGACCCCAGAGGTGCTCCACGAGTAAGTATTTAGAAAAGATGTTTATCCCACATTCAGTGACACGATAATGTACGACGACATATTGGTTGCTATACATTTGGTGTGTTGGCGTGGTAGCACTGGCCGCAAATTCTGCTATTTCATGGATGGATGTAGGACATAGTCAAGTAGCGAAAGCTAGATGTTTTCGTTCCTAACCTTCATGGCCACACAACGGGGGTAAATTGGATAATCTAACCGCTGTATACATACGTATCCATAGGATACAATAAACCTGCTTATATTTGCATTATGCCGGCTTGTAAACCACCCCAAATAGTATTCAATTCGCCCTAACCCGATACTGGACTGCTCTATGTAGGTGCTCACCCAGCTGGCTGACAGATGACTCACTACACAGGCGGCTGCTAGCGAACCCGAAATTCTTATCAAACTTATCGAAGGAGGCGGGCCGTGCGTTCCCAGGCGTGGTCCAGCGACATCATCACATGCTCCACACCATTTTCTGCGCCAACATGACTTTTGCGACAGCTGCGAGGACAGATTGTACCATCCACAGTCCCATTTCCAGTCATTCGGCCACCCTCGAATTGTATCTACTACTACTAATTGTTTGGCAGGAAAGGACCCTAATGTCGCTAGCTCGGGTCAGTCATAGCTGCTGCTTCAGTTGATATGGTCTATGATCCCATTTCCAAGTGCTTCTAGGTGCGAATGGTATCTTTGTATTCGTAGGATTTCCCTTTTTTCTCCTTGCTTTTTCCCAGCCCGTAGCTCTTTGCTCTCCTCACGACTGCAATCCCGATTCTTCAGCTCGTACCGACGCCCAACCAGCGCATGCACCGGGGACTTGAGCTCCTGAGCCGCAAGGAGCAGACAGACTCAGCAGAAACCAGTAATTATTACCAGCTACTCGAACAGTACCTGCCACTCCACGAACGTTCCGAACACCACAATGGCGCGCTCATCGTCCTTCCTCCCGCGCATGGCCTTCCACCGCGAGCGCGACGAAGGCCCGACTCTCCCCAGACACTATACCCCGAGCGAGTACTCCCTCCGCGACCTCTCTCCCAAACCGGACGACGCTTTTCTCGACGATTATCACGACGATGACGACGACATGAACTCGCCTCCAAAAGCTGCAAGGTCTCTCCCGCAACGATCTCCATCCCCGCCTATGAGCACCGCAAGCTCTAAAGGCTCGTCCTCTAAGACGGGCAAGAAAAAAACACGGTTCCTCTTTGCAGGACCCCCGCCGCCGATCGCAAGCTCGACTTTCGGGTTGAGACAAGACCCTGAACTTGCTGTCGGTGGTGGGGCAAGACCTGCCTCGCCGAGACGATCGAGTGGCGGCATAGCTTCCTCCAGGCCGGCGCTTGCTAGCCGGCTGCTGGGAAGTGTGACAAGTGTTGGCCGACGAGACAACGGTGGAGATGCAAGACCGAGAGAGTCGGAGACAGAACCCATGTGGCGTACTTTGGTCAGGAGGGAGAAGGGCATACATGATGATATTCAAGTTTTTCTTGATGCGCAGGAGATTGGGCTTGGCCCTGGGTCTGCTGGAGGAGGTGATGACGGAACAAGTAGTCTGGGATATGGTGGTGGGTCTACTGGTACGCCGACGGAAGGGAGCAGGACGCCTACGACTAGCGACCCTAATCCTGGTGGGAATACGAGGAGGACGGGGAATGCAATGACAAGCTCGATCCTAGAAGCTACTACTACGCATGTTTCTCCGCAGGGGACGGTGGTGCCTGTCAGACAGCCCAGGCGGAAGCCGCCGGGCTTGAAGGCTGCGAGAACGGGGATTACCAGAGCAATCACGGCGCTTGCTAATATCAAGATGGAGGAAGACGCCCTGGTGTCGAATGCTGTGGCGCAGAGGAAGAAGGCTTTGGCCACGGTATCGAAACTCCATACCCAGCACTCCAACATCGTTTCTGAACTTGCAACGCTCGAGGATGATGAGGAGGAACCTCTCGCAAAGGAAATCAAGGAGTTGAGCGAGGAGAACGGGAGCGTGGGGAAGGAGATACGGGAGTTGGAAGAAAGACTAAAGGGATTGCGACAGCGCAAGAGGTTTCTAGATGGCAAGGTCGAGGAAGTGAGGAATCGACGAGAAGCTGGTCTGAGCGGGTATAAGGGCGCGTTGAGGGAGGTGGAAGGGGAGGTGGAAAGATTGGTTAGGAGGCCGCCGGTTAGACCACTTAGCCTGGCTGTGATTGGAGAGGATGTGATCAACGAGACTGATGAAATGCCGGGAGGAGACGAGTTCATGCGACTGAGACCGGAACGACGGACTCTGGATATGGCAAAGGATTGGTGGACGGCTGAAGTGGAGCTACTGGAAAGGAGAAAAGAGAAGATTGATGTAGAGCGAATAGCTTTGGAGGATGGAAAGGAGGTCTGGAATGATGTTATGAAACTGGTTAGTGATTTTGAGGCGGGGCTGAGGGCGGAGGTCAATGGGAGTGTGTCTGCGTTGCTGCCGACATCTACGGCTAGCACAAGTAACGGCAAGGGAAAGGGGAGA
The DNA here is from genome assembly GCA_022664585.2 of Zalerion maritima. Lineage (NCBI taxonomy): Eukaryota > Fungi > Ascomycota > Sordariomycetes > Lulworthiales > Lulworthiaceae > Zalerion > Zalerion maritima. Next base: position 168,063 of record JAKWBI020000024.1, on the reverse strand, counting down.
CAGATGTCCCCTGACGAAGCTATGCTCAGGGTGCAGTTGGACAAGATGGAACCTGTGTTGCGGAATTTGCAGGTCAGACTTGTGCTTGCTGAGGAAAAGAGCTGGACGCTCCTTATTTGTGCGATTGGAGCTGAGCTGGAGGCGTTTAGGAAGGGGAAGGGTATGATTAGGGGGCTGTTGAGGGGGATGGGGTTCGATGTTGCCGAGGATGAGGTGCTGCAAGCGAAAGGGGACGGCGAGGAGATGCCCAGAGGAAATGGGAGCCTGGTGGATTATTCTGATGATGCACGGCCTGAATCTGAGCACGAGCTGCAGAGCGACAACGAGGTTCCCGCGGATTTGCTGGCGAGCGCGCAACACGAACAGCGTGATGCTAATTCTACGACGGAAAATACCGTGGTGGGAGAGGAAGAGGAGGAGGAAGAAGAAGAAGAAGGGGAGGATGCGAATCACGCGCCAACTAGATCGATTTTACTGCACGAGGACAGCAGCACGAGCTCGGAGAACGAGATTCCTCCTGAGTTTCTGGCAGAATATCATCCTGACGAGGAGCCCGACCGGGACCACGGCGACGAGCCTGGCAGCCCTGGTTGGAGAATGAGAACGGGAAGAGGCGTCTCTGATTCCCAGGAGGTGGATTAGAAAACCATATTTATTTAGAGAAATCTGTGAGGTTGGTGTGTAGGTGTCCAGCGAGAGTGAGGGGGACGACTGAGGTGGATGTGCAGGAAAAGTTATGGAGTCTATTGGCTATGACGGGACGGAATGAGAGGAGATATTTAAGTAGTATGGCATGGACGGGCTGGGAATGCATTATGGATCATGAATGAATCATTGCACAGCGATGTATTGGCAGCGTTTTTGCTAACGGAACTAGACGGAAGGGTTAGTGGTTTTGATAATTACGAACGTTCTATCAGGAAAGCTTGATGGGGAAGCGACAGCATATTACTTTGCGTTATGAGCTGCCAGCTAAAATGCGTAGTGTAGAGAGACCAGGATCTTGTAAGTTGTGGAGTCGTGCCACCACCATTCGTCGTGCAAAAGGCATGCCGAAATGGCCAATCAGGTCTGTGAGACCCCGGATGATCTTCCGGTAGCAAACAAGTATAGTGATTGCTGTATTTAGTACCATGGATTCGATTCAGCTTCAGCGCACCCAGCTACTAACTCTTACCCACCGGGTAATTAATTGTGCATTAGGTCTTTCTTTGATGGGAATTTGTAACTACCCCCCTCCCCTCTCCTTCTTGTTCGCCGCAGCCGAAATACCACTACTAGACACGTCCGCGTCTCCCTCTTCCTCTTTCCTCTTCCTCTTCCTCTTTCTCCTCCTCCTCCTCCTCCTCCTCCTCCTGCTCCTCCTGCTCCTCCTCGCCGACAGCCGTGGGGGCGGGACTCAGTCCTCTCGTCCCGGCGTCGGTTTCCGATCTTGCCTCCAAAGATTCCTCGTAGCATTCTTCTTCGACGGGATGCCGCGGTCGAAAGTACCGCCCCGCCTCGGTTCCGCGGGCGCGGCGGGGCATCCTGGGGGGGAGGGCCATGGCGGGTCGTCCCCCGGAGACGACGACGGCGACGCCGCCGCTGCCGCCGCTGCCTCCGCGCGCGCGGGGACCGGGGGAAAGACGGGCGGAAAGGGATGGAGGGATGCGGGCGACGGCGGACGAGCGGTAGGACGCGTAGTCCGAGGATGTCTGCCCCGAGGAGGAGGAGGAGCGGGCGGCAGTAAGGCAGCGGCTTCTGCTCGGCTCGGGGGCTTCGCTTTCTCTTCCTGCGTGGATACTACTACCTCTACTACTGCCTCTACCTCTACTACTACTACTACTACTACTTCCGTTGCCGCTGCTCTTGCGGTCGCCCTTGCAACTCCTGCTTCCGCGTCTGCGTGAGCTTGCCTTCCTGCTTCTGTGCTTGCCGCGGCTGCTGCTGCTGCGGCTGTTGCTGCTGCTGCTGCTCTTGGGGTGGCGGCTAGACATGCCTTGCTCCGCCCGGCGGACTCTTACGGCGCGCTTGGGGGGGAAAGGCCAGAGGCCGATTTTTCGGGAGAGCCAGAGGTAGAAGATAAGCAGGACGAGGGGGATGAATACTGCGGTCAGGATTACGCCGACGTTGGGACCTGGCGAGGTGGAGGAGGCCACGGGGGTGTCTTGGCCTACGGTGCTTGCGTCCCTGCTGCTGGAGCGAAACGGGGAAGGTATGGAACGACGACAGAGTCTGGAGTTCGGAGGGCGATTTATGGGGTCCAGGTCCCGGAAGGGGCCTTCTGGGGTGGGGGGCGCGGCGGGTTTGGGTTGCGGGCTTGGTGTGGGAGACATTGCGGGGGAGAGTGCTTTGGGTACGGTATGTTGGGGTGTTTTGGGGCGAGGTGAGCGTCAAACTGGAAATCATACAAGTACCAAAGGCATGTTTTGCAGAACTGGTGAATGCTGGCCGTGGAAATAAAGGAAAACGCGGCTTCCCGACGTCTTCACACCAAAGTAGGATGGAATGTCCGCTATTGTATGTCTCTCCGAGATGTGTGGTGACAGGGTTCTTGGACAAAACAGAGGTGTTGAACAATGCGTAGTTCCGAAGCCTGTAGTACGGCGAGGCAATAGAAAATATATTCACTCTCCAAACTTTGTGCTGAGATAGTAAGGAGTACCTTCAATAAACAATGGGATTATTTGCATGGTGAAAAGGGTCACGCACAACAATGGGAATGTTTTGATCAAATTCAATAGAGATTAGACTATGCTGACCTGGACGGAAATCTCCATACACAAAGCACGGATGGGTAACAAGGCATCCTGCTTGATCTGGTTCTTTCAAGTATTCAACCTCTGTTCTTTGTTTTCAGCCAAAGTTATTTTACTAGTCCGACTTCCGCTTCAAAACAAAGACTTATTCATATGGCTACGCTACAGCACCGATTATCCCGCTATGAAGAGACTATAGAGGAGTACGGTCAAGCTTGTCAACGTTTGCTGTGCCACATTTTACATCAACTAGGAATGAGATGAGCAAAAGAGGTTTTTTGAGTTATTGAACACGGCGTTTCCCTCAACCGACCTATCAGGACCATCATAAATACCATTAAAGACCACTCCCAAAACGACTAACATGAAAAGACCCTAGTCGTGATCCTACTCTGTCCGGTTCCTGCATCGTCAAGCTAAAAATTCACTCCCCAGGTTCAAACCCATGACCAGGATGTAAATGGGCGCCGTCTCTCGTCTCGGCCGGTATACTTCCCACCCGCTTTGGAGGAGGAGTTCTCTCACCTCTGTAGCCACCGATGCCGTATCCGCCAGCAGCGAACTCCTTGCTGGCTCTTCTATCTCGCTGAGCATTGACTGTGGTTTGCGATATACCCGCGTGTGCGGACGGAGAACCGTACCTGGTCGAGTGGTCTTGCAACCCTGGGATTCGTGACCTGGATTGGGCGGCTTGGCTACCTCCACGAATTCCTCGTCGGGATGGTCCAGCGGTGGAAAGGTTTGAGCGGTGCCCACCTCTCGACCCAGCACCCGCGACATTCATATCCGTTCTAGAACCCCGTCGAGGATCAGTTGTCCCATTTATCCCGCGGAGCCTAGTGCCTCTGCCGCGAGAAATAGCTTTCCCTTTGCCCCTCCCTAGAGCGCTGGAAGGCGGGCTGGAATCGTCATGTGGCATAGTAGAGCTAGTGTCGCCGACACGATGCTCATCGCGGCTTTCAGCTATTGTTGGTCCTTCAGTGACATGCCTGCAAACTCGGAAATTGGCGCCAGGTTCGTTCATACTGCCCTGTCCGGCGAATGCACCGTGTCGCAATGAACGGTATTCCCTTCGGCTGCGGTAGAGGTACTCCCAAAGGATACGAGCTAGTAGGAAAACGAGGAATGGTACAATGATCGCACCAAGGAGTGACAGGATAAGCTTGGTTTTCGAGTCGATTTGGCCAGGCGGTTCGTTGTTTGTGGAATTGTTCGGTGTTGTTGAATGTGAGGGGGATTGCGAGGAAGAGGAGGAAGTGTTGGAGGCGCCGTCGAGTTTTCTACTTTCCGATACTGTGGATAGGACTGTTGAAAGAACTGTTGAAGAGGATGGCGAGGATGGGGGTGGTATTGGGGATGTAGTAGTGATGCTAATAGTCTCGATAACGGTGTTGTAGGGGCTATTGCTCGGCTCGGGATCAGAGTTCGCGGGACTGGGAGATTCTGCCATGGGTGAGGAGGTAATTCTTGTTGGCGAGGCAGTGACGATGGTGGGATAAGAGACAAAGGATGAAGCATCGGACCTGGTGGAGTAAGATGTGGTGGTCGTAGTAGTGGTATCCTTGCCCTTACCATCTTGTCCCCAAACAACTGCCCAAAGATTCCCAAGTGTAAGTTGGTATAGTAGTTCATTCCCATCGACGTGGTGTTCCCAAGCTCGTCGCCGCACCCATAGGCGCATGGCTTTTGTAATACAAAGGGCAGGGAAATGCCAATGCCTACCAAATGGATAAATAACTTCACGACGGGCTATTCAATGCAGGGATATCGTTCAAATGTCGGCTTTAGCTGAGGTTATGGGAAGCTGAATACAGCCCATAAACCCTCCCATCCTCAACCCATGTTCAAATTTGCGTGCGCTGCTCCTGTTGCGGTGACAGAGCGGAGATATTGCAACCCTCTCGTTGTGTGGAGTCCGTTTTGTTGTAGTGCGTTGTGAGTTTGTATGATTTGCGCCCAGTCATGTTCTCGACTCTTCACCATTATGTCTGAGTATGCGGAAAAGACCTAGTACCATGTGGTAAAACGATAGCGATGGAATGGACAACATTGGGTGGTACTGCCTGCTGCCGAATGTTTGATGCCAACCGAGCTGGGACAGTAGTTGTTTGGGAGGAAATCGGGAATGACACGATGGGGAATAGGGGGTGTCTCAATAGCATGCAGTGAAGCAAGAATCAAGTTGGAATTGGGAGAAAACACGCTAATGAATATTAGTTCGAGTGCTCCACGTTACAAAAGCATCGCTCGGGCAAGATCTTGACGCAGGACAGGAGATGGCACTACTCCCGCTGAGAGTATCGAATGGTAGAAGGATCATCATTCGCCTCTCGACGGCGTAAGACTGCGGCGCAAATCCCTATGGGCGTCAAACATTCTAGGTGAGCAAAGTTAGTCGACTCCTATCCATAGTATGCAGAAATGGGACAATGTATAGGAGTTGTCTCACAACCGTGGAGCTACTCACGACCCGAACCCTCCCAACCACTCTCTCTATCATCTGCTCTGCACTTCGTTGCTCCGCCCACCGACGAGACCATCGTCTCTTGCGTCGGCATTGGAGGCACTTGTAGAGTAAAATTGTCAGAAAGCAGAAGAATATCATGGGACCCAGTGTGTAGCCAATCATATTTCTCTTCTCCACGTGCCAGTTTCTGAAGGGGTTCCGTGCGGCACATGTTTCGATGAGACCAGCCCATAGCAGGAGACCCGGTGGGACGGTTGGGAAATGGAGGATTCCGGCGTTGCCTGTGTGAGGAGCCATGATATTTTTGCTGGCATGAGACTGGTAGTTCTTGGATCTATTGTGTAAGTCCGGGAAATTCGGTCATCCATACCAGTGCTGGCTTCGAAACCGTAGACTGGCGCAATCTTCATTCGGGCAAACGGGACGGGACGTGGTGGGATGTGGGGATAGAAGCGATTAATCAATAGATATGGATCCAGTGCTTCGTACTGTAGGTATTCAGCCGTCGTGAAGCTAGCGAGCTAAGGATGGGTGAAGAGGATGGCAGTGTGCTTGAGCTCCGAGTAATGGCGTGGAGGGTGCATGGAAGGACCGCCATAAGCCTGAGCCTGAGGACTTGGATATTCCTGGCATTACTTAAATCCGGTCAAGGAAGAAGCATGTGATGTGATGTCACAACGTTGAAACTGGAAAGAACCTTCTCGGGAGAATTGGGTGCGAGTGAGGAGGGTGCATTCGATTCGATGCTATGGCCGTATGGGGTGAAAGCCCATGATGTAGAGCTGGATGAAATGCTGTGGTCTAGGGAGCTGTGGTCGCATTGAGAGCTGTTAGTCGAGTTGACATTTCCTCGCCACTGACATCAGTACACGCTAATAGGGACTTCGAGTCTCCTCTTCGGATCCGAAGGCTCCCTTCCCGGCTTTTAGTGGCACGACATCACCGGAAACGAACGCCTCAGGTGGTCCGTCCCGCTGCCACACCGGCGAGGATGAGCCGAGTCATGAATAAAATCACTAGCCCATCTCGGAGAGCTGCTAGGCCGAAAATAAATCATGGGAAATGGCATGGTAGCGGAATCGAATGCAAACATTCATGAGACGTCCAGGACGTTAAGAAGGTGACCTGAACTCTGATGGACAAGTCATCCTGAAGGGTTGCCGCAAATCAGGCCACGGGGCTCCAGGCTGTGGATGGAAGGGACATGACTCGCGACCGATCAGTACAAGGAAGAATCGTACAAGAACTATAACGTTGCTCTTTGAAAGATTGACGATGGGCAGGAGTAATTGAAATCAAAAGTGTCTAGCCGGGTGACAATAACGTCTTATGTATCCGGGCATGTTGCGACTCCATCCATCGTCCGGGTTAGACTAAGGCAGGAGCAACAATCAAGCATGCAGCTTTCTTACGGCCGAAGAAAATCATTTATGGCAAGAATAACTTGCAAGTCCTTCTCATTGCTGCGGTTGTTGGCTTCCTAGTTAAAATAATTCCCGGCGACGCCAATCCCTTCTTCCCGGCGCTTGTCTTTCCCGCCTATCCATATACGTCATCCAGCACTCCTCCGAAAGATCAGGCATCTTTCTGCTCAATACCGCAGTAGGCGCCGTGAACAATACCCCGAGGCCACCGAGAAGGTAGAGGCTGGGACCATCCAATCCGCAGCCGGCGTGGTAGACCAAACACATCAAGAAGGTAGATACTGCGATGCTGATGGATATAATCAAAACTCGCGTTAGAACTGGCATGACGGTAAAGAGGCCCCATGGTCCATCTCGCGATATTTGTTTCGAGGATTCTTGCCTCGGAACGTCGGGCGTGAAGAGGGAGAAAAGTATCCCGGTGGGGACAGGGAGAAGGAAGATCAGAAAAGTGATCAAAAACGCTGATAGGTTGAATGATGGCAACATGGTAAACTGCCTGATTTATGAGAACAAAAATGGTATTGAACGAAACATAAGATAATTCAAGACTTGCGCGGGGGGGGGGGGGGGATGGAACCAACATGTACACAATGTTTGCGGTATATCATGGTTTGCGCTTCGATGGGAAGATGACTTTCGCCCGTGCCTTTAAATATGGGCATGTTTCGTCAATTTGACTCCGATGTAGTCACGACACTCGCACTGGGAACAATACACAAGAGTGATGCGCAGCTTTTCCTACGGTCTTTCAATCTGTGACCTAGATAGATGGTTCAACGTCTGCTCTTACTATCACCGAGATGAACAGTTTCCGTGTAGGTTGTGCTTCCTCTCTAGGCTCCTCAGTGCCCCATACAGAGACAAGTCCACGTATAGTCGTTTGTCATTACAGCTCACTACGGCCCCTCGAATCACTAACCCGGCCCCCCGGCCCGATAGAACCACTGCGCTCCTACCATAGTAGCCACTGCAGCAAGCAACAAGTACCACGACAGTTGCCTTGCGATGTGCATCGCCTCCTTCTGATCATGGATCTTCGCCGTCAGTTCTGCCACCCGAGCAGGGTCTTCGGGGTAGAGCCACTGGGCGATCTGCGTGGTGTCGTTTCGAAGCTCAATCATTTCCTTGGGAACAAGGCCGGGGAAGTGGTGGCGGAGGAGGATTGCTAGTGGGTATAAGAGTAGAGAGTTGCTAGGTAGCACGAGGAGGATCAGCGCAAAGACGAGAGCGGGGTCGATTGTCGCAGTGTGATTATCACGGCTATTGTCAATTGTATTCGCTTCGCTATCGACAGGGAAGTAAACCTGATACAACAGAGACGCCAGCAGCAGGGGGGCTGCCATGGTTATGAGGGAGACGCCGACAGCGGCGATGGACAGGATGACTTGCGACATGATGGGATTGTGGACAACGCTATTTGTGACTTTATGGAGCAGGAATCTCCTGATTTATGTGCTGGCTGCAGTGTAATGAGATATTTATTTTGGATCTTTTGGGAGACAGTGGCTGGGAATGTTAGATAGATTTCAGTTCTTGATATATATGGCGGTCTAGAACCTCATGTTGATAGTTACTGTTGGCCCACATCGCATATGTTGGGTCTCACCTGGGCGATGCAGGATTCAAAGATATAGAGACAGGTCACAGGGACCCATAAAATCCCGGCTGACCTGGTGGTTGTGTCATGTCGTTGCCGGCATTTTAATCTGGTCACAAAACTACAATCACCGGGGAGGGCGGGGAAGGGAGATGATTGAATCCAGGATATTCATTCGCTGTCTCTAGATTAATTTCTTACTAGATGTCACAGAAGGTGGAAGCAGTAGAGAGCAAGTTGGAAGTAGCACAGCAAACGATGGTGGCAGCAATACTGGAAGTAGAAGTGTATTCAACAATCATCTATTTCGCTCCTTGCGTGGCATTCTGCGTACAAAGGAGCTCAATCACTCCCTTGTTTCAGGGCAATTTGGCGTCAAAAGCATGAATACCATTTCCCAACGCTGAGATCCTCAGAAAGCTGCTAGCGATTCCCGAGTTTACTCGGCCTTCCTCATGGTACCAGGGCGCCCCTTTGCTCCAGCAATCTCCTCAGCACTGGACCAACTCCTGCACGGCGGGTTGGAAATTTCGGCCTTGGCGCTCACGAGATGGTACGCGATAATCATCGTGCAGAGAATAACGCCGCTGACTAGGCCGATGAAGAAGGCCGAGGCGTCGAAAGTAGCGGCACCCATGATGTGGCTTGTGATGTTTTGTATAGGCTGTAGAGAGAAGCTTTTTCGTTTACAAAACTGGAGTTGTAAACCCGGAAGAGCAGGTTACTTACTAATCGTTTGTTTGTTTCCGACAAATTCCAATGGAAATGATTGAGGTTGAAAATGTGCTGCGGTGTTGGCATATTTTATAGTTGTTATAAAACAGTGTTTGCACACCGTTGTGTGGCACGCCGGGTTTCCTTCGCTCTGACGCTGAACTATTGCACTGCCTTCTGGATTTGGCTGAACAGTGTCGGCATTTACGTCGACAGAATAGAAGTAGTGTAAATGGTGAACAAAGGACGGAAGGGATGAATTCAGGCAGTCGGCGGCCAAAACCTCCTTCGGAGCATATCTTTCATTAGACAGCTTTGACGCCCAAATTGTTGTGAGATCTTCCTTCCATATTCCACGAAGGGGGGGTTGTCCCGGATCTTGCTTGATAGAATCGAAGTAAACCCGCATTGGCTGGACCACGATCGCGTGCATGAGTTAAATTTCCGAGAAACATAGTCCATCGTGCAGCTCCTCCATAGCATGCGAATGCCCACATCCACGTTGGTGTCGTTCATTTGGAAAGGAAGAGATCCTGGGAAATAGTTGGCCTCCTTGGGTGCCGCCTTCCGAGTCAAAGAACATGCGACACTGCCAAAACATTTTGTCTCCTGGAGAAGAAAACAGTCCGGATCGACATTATCTGTTCCCGAAGCACCCACCCCTGTCTTAAAAAAGTGACCGGCTGTATCGTCACGATCTTTGATCGCATAGCCTTCGGTAGGTTTGGCGATAAACACACACCGCTGAGGCGAATTTTTATAGTGCTTCATTTTGGAGTTTGTTTTTAGGAGGTGAAGATGCCGCGGTCCCCAGCAGTGGTTCAATGTTACATACGAAGGGAGACCCTGCATTTGACTACTGGTCCGTTTGCCAAATAGGCCTTTCTGCAAGCTTGTCTATAACAGGAGGAGAAACATTAAGGCATTAGGAGGGAGGAAGATAGAGTTAAAAAGAAGAGGAAAAGTGTAAAGAAAGGGGAAGTTAGCAGCTGACCTCGAGACGAAAGAAGATAGCTGTTGGCTTTTCGTCGTTTCAAACAATTTTGACTGACGTGATCTCCATGTCGCCCCAGCTCCGGCCTATGCGACAGGCTCCATAAGGAGCCAAACGGGTGCTCATGGCTAGAGATCTCTGTGCGTCTGTAGGAGGTTTTGTATTGATTTGTACGTAGCCTTGAGTAGAGCAATAGCGGACATCCTTCTTAGCACCGATCAAGTGGCGTCGTAGCTGATTCCCAACGGCGAAATTTGCAAAAATTGGAACACTGGCCCGCAAAATATGCCCACGGTGGCGAAATAATACCAAATGAGACGTAATATAGTAAATAGCTAAAAAGGTCGGCTCGGATTTGTGTGGTATTCGGAGATCTTCAGAAAAGAGAATATTCGTTCGGAATAAGGGCCAGTTCAGCTTCCAAATCTTTTTCGCAGCACATGTACCGAAAAAAGGTACGTAGATACGAAATTGGGAATCGGAGGTGCAAGGATTAATTTCATGCCCAATAGGATGTTGGTTCATCGCAATTTTATTATTGTTGCCAGACTGATTTATACTCTATCCTCTTCTTTATCAACCCCTCTTCCTTCCACGGACACTCCTTCCTTTTGTTCATACTTCGGTATAAAAGGGAGCCTGGGGGGTGAAGATGCGGTGGCCACCACGCCCCTAAAAAAAAAAAAGAAAGCAAGACAGGATTGTTGATGGAAAGGAGTAGTATTACTAAAGTGGCTGATGAAGTATGCGGAGTAAATTGGCCTAGCAAAGAAAAAAGAAAACAAGGGCCTACAATATCAATCGCCGATCACACAAATTACAAATCATAAAAGTTGCGGGCATAAAATTAATGCGTAGCTCTTTTTATAGCTTTGAAGCCACATTGTTGGATTGTGGTGGCGGATGGTGGTGGATCGTGGCGTCCCGCGTATTTGTCTCCGAGCTCCCGCCCCAATCATCTATAGCGTAGTGGCATACTAGCACGAAAGGACGTACAGCGGAATTATGGCAACGGAGCTGCTTCAGGCTTCAAGAATATATGCCAATAATCCCGTCACGGCCCGACGTGCCTACAACATACATATCAACATGGAGAATTTACTTATAAGAAACGACTGACGACGAAACGGAGAATGTGACCTGCAAGCAATAACGCACGTTGAGATGTGACGGAAGTTGAGCAGAATATTTCGAGCCGGAAAAGCACGACTTGCTAGTTGGTTAGCCAATGGTGGCGCAGGGGACCGACACTGAAAATTGCTCATCGGATATTTAGTGCACCTGAACATTCAATTCTGATTTTCAGCAGGTTTGATCAGCTGGTTCTATGATATTCCCCCCCCCCAACACCAAAAAACCCCGGTCCCGACATGGCCGAGTCCACGATCTGTGACATGGCTACACCCTTCCTAGGTATGATTATCATCATCGCTATTACATGTCCGTACCTCGCCGGGCTTACAGAATATAGAAACCAAGGACCCAAGCGACGAGGCCCGCAACACCGCCGCCAGCCACCATGCGCTCGCCGACGTTCTCGGCCGGGCTGTCCGTAGGATCGGTGATGACCTGGGTGGTGGTGGAATCGGAACTGGAATCGGAACTGGAGCCGAAACCACCGCCGAGCCCGAGGCCGCCACCGCTGCCGGAGTCGTCCGTGGTGGCGGAGCCGGGATCCAGGGTGGTGGAGGGAGATTCGTCGGCAGCGACGGTCACGGGCCCAATGTCAGTGCAGTAGTCGCTGAGGGCGCTGACGGCTGCACGTGTCGAAAAGTGGTTGGTTAGCGATTTGGCCGCCCGCACATGTCAACTTATCCACCGACTGCGGCGCGCGCGTTGGCGACAATAGTCAACTAGGGGGCTCGACGTTGACTTACAGGAGAAAAGCTCAGTGTCGCTGGCGGAGGCCCAGTTTAGACAGCCGCTCATGTTGTCGTCGAACTCCGAGGGGTCCCAGTCGCCGCTGTTGTCGTAGCAGAGGCAGGCGGCGAGCTCTTCGTCAGTGGCGCCGCTGAAGTCGGGCATAATGCTGCTGCACACGCCTATCATGTCCCCTGCGCTAGCGCAGCCAGCGGAGCCTGAACCGGCAGCGGCAGTCGCGGTCGGGGCCGCGGTCGTGGTCGCGCCGCCGCAGTTGACGGAGCCGACGGAGCCGCAGAATCCGTCGAGGATGTAGTATACTATTGAGAGTGAAAGTTTCCGAATTAGCCGCGGGGATCCGAGGAGGATCTTTGTCGTTGCGAAGACTTACTTGAGGCCATGGATGTTTCGGCCGGCAGCTCGTCCGTCAAGTAATCGTAGCAGCTGCCGACGGGATCATCGAAGTGCTCGGCGTCCCAGCTGCTGCCGTCGCAGCAAAAGCACTGGGCGATCTCCTCGGTGGAGGCGTCCGTGAAGGTGGGCATGGCGCTGACGCACGACGACAAGATGTCGCCGGCATCCAGGCAGTCGTTGGCATCGCGAGCCACAAGGTCATGGAGGTCGGGAAGGACTGGGGTCGGTGTTGCCACGACGGCGGCCAGAGCGTTGGCGTAGTTTTCCATTATTATTATTATTGCTTTTGTCGTCCTTGTTATTATGAAGAAGACTAGTATATGACACGGCGAAGGATGGTTCAACGGGTGGAAGCGACGGGGATATCAGACTGTTTAAATAACAAAAATGTCCTGCCCTGCCCTTCCATATTCACTAGCTGGACCCACAGGGTGGAGGGGGCACCAGCGATCCACCAGCTTCTGCGTCTCCAGGCCATCCTTCTTCCTCTGCAGGGATCCAGGAGGCCAGACTGATCTTCACCTGGAGCCTTTTGCCGCATTGAGCCAACCCGGACGATCTAGCTTCCTTTTTAACTTGCGGGCTGAACAAATTGTCTCATTCGGGCGGCTCGCGGTTGTTACGCATCCGTGTATGGAGTTTGGTTATCCAGGGTATTGTCGGCAATGATTTTCTAGAAATCCAAAGGTGATTGGGGAAACATGAAAAATTCGCCTCCCAGCTAGGGTCAACTTGGGAATAATTTCGCGTGCCAGTTGTTGATTTACAAGGGATGGGGTCTGGAAATACGCTAAATAATGCTCTTGGCAGAAGATCGGGGAAATAATCGGGATCCATACACCCCCTCAGCCCCGCCGGCCGCATGTTTGGTAAGGGGAGGGGAAAAGAATGAAGAGAAAGTGGATTGACAGAAAAGCCCCCAAAAGCCCGTGCATGCAGGTCTAATTCCGCAACCCCCAGCAGGCTGAGGAGCTGAAAAGAAGATTCAGAGCTAGCGTAGGCTATTACAAAATATTGGCTCGTCACTGGCGATATGCGACCAGTGATAATGGAAGGAGCGAGACATGTGGCGTGGCGCAACTCTTAGCGCAATTGATTGGGCTGATTGTCCCTTTTGTGTTTTTCTGGTTCCTGAACGGGGCGGCACGCTAGGAAATTGGTATCTTGGCCTGGCCACCACCCCTGCTGCTTTCCACATGTTCACTAATCATCTTCATGGACACTGTGGCGTCCTCGTTGGTTCTGCCGTCAGCCAGCTTCTGGCTCATCGTGCGAGACGAGTCCGCGCAGATGCGGTTCTTGATCCCTTCGCACCCTCGGCTTGCTGGAGCCGATGAACTGGTAGCCCCTAAAGAATCGCTCGGGCCGAGTCCCGCCCTCGGTGTGCTCAAGCCAGTTGTGGAGGTTTACTTCCGCATGCGCGAGCGGCCGGAAGCAGTCTTGTTTCCACTTCTCGGCCATCATCTGGTTCAGCTGGAACTTCTGGTCGAGGTCCTGCACCTCCGACTCATACTTCTCCAGCAACGTGGTGTCCCCGCACATCCGTCGGATGATCCTCTGCGCCGTATACGGATTCATCAGCAACAGATTCGAAATGCGCGAGCTAGACGGCATGAAGTCCACCTCAAACTCGTAGAAGAGCTCCGGCCAGGTTCTCCGGGCCGGCGCAGCAAGTCGTGCTCAGGTCGGCCGCCGCAAGCCAGAGCGATGCGGATTTCTGCTCCGCCGTTGCCTGTTGCAGAAATAGTACGAAGATTACGGAAAAGGTCACGGAGAGGGAAGCATGTATCATCTCTCGTAACTCCATAGGCTCTGCTGGATGCATGTGGCCTTGGGCTGAATTAGGTTGCACATAGTTGGTTGGCGGAGATTGAAGCTTCGTATTGTATGCTGCCAATGCAACTTCTTGAGACCCCGACGAAGTAAATGTGCACGCGCGGTCAAATTCAACGTGACATGTCTCCAAGATGTAATGTTCGCGTCGCCTGGGTGAGTTACAGGTCAGAGTAGTTCCCAGAGATAGAGGAGGATAGCGCAAGTTCACTGGCACGGCCAGCGCGGCCATGAGATTGTTGCGCTTGGACGTCGATTACATGTGCTACATAGCTGGCGAAGGGCTATGTATGTCGAGACGGGCTGATGTGGGGCTATAATTAACACTGGATATCGTAGGTGTCAGCCCTGGACAGTGAACACTCACCAGGCTCTTAAAGAAAACGACCAAGCCCGATAGATATTTGTAAATACCAGACGACAGAGTGTAGCTAATTTGAAATGATGGCCCTCGTCTCATAAGCCTTCTGGTCCATTGTGCGACTTGGATTGTCCGATAGAGTGCCCAGAGTACGTGGATCTAGTATTTACTGAAGTGCTGTGGCATGTGGTAGTTGGTTGAAAAGGTAGGTCTTTCCACCAAACTTGGATACGTATCATTCGACTTTCCCGTGGGGGGCGCATAAATGTATGCTTCCTTCTTCAACATTTGTCTCGACGTTTATTTTTTTTCTTTTCGTCGGGCCCATTTATAGTCGATCGTGGGTAGATCCCCAATGGTCGCGGCGTTCGCCATATTTTCCGAAAGATCGAACTTCTGCCGCCACCCGCTGCTTGGGAGCTCTTGGGCTGCTTTCTTGGCTATTTCTGGTTCGGCTAGCGCCTCCCGGAATCATGCCGCCGTGGTATACCTTAGGCTCTGTAGGCCCTCGGACTTATTATATACTATAGTTATCAAAACTTTCGCTAAATAGACAAGCTCCCAGCCATAAGACTTTGAATACACAGATTTCTTGCTGCTCAATTTCGTTACCAACTTGCATCATTGCCTGTCTACGACAGTGTCTCCTACTATCCTTTTAGCATGTTTGTGACAAATATTTCTGGTTGGCTACAAATATCCCACATCCTCATCTAACTGGTCTGCCCCCGTGCCCAATACAATGATGTCCACCACTGCCAGTTTGCGTGCCCCGCTCTAGACGACTCAACACTATCCAATTGCTGTAAGGTCTGGTCTTGTGGTGTCAACGCTCCGTGCTACTGCTTTGAGATCTGTTATTTCACCATGTGATAATTGGTTGTTGTTTCCAACGTGCCTGAAATATTGAGTGGGGAAGTGGGAAGCTGGTTGTTGATTCCTGTGCGCAGGGCTCCTGTGGCCACCCTTCCAGCCAGAAATTGTGTGCCTAACCTAACTTCACCGACTCGATCGATTGACTCGCAGCTGATATTTCTTCCTCCTTGGGTATTTAGAGAAGAGCTCGACTGCATCTTGCAACTTTCTCTCGCGCTTTGACAGTTCCAGTTGAAAAGATGAGCTTCGAGGCTGTGTATTGTGGTCTCTAGGTCTTGTCTAAACATCACTCAACCTCCCCTGGTGCCTCACTCGCCGCCATGAGTAAGTCTTCAGTCTCTGGCATCTTGAAATCTTTGCTACTTCGCGAACATCACTACCAGGGGGACTGACTGATACGGAAGATGATTCCGCAGTTGAAAGTGTCGAAGGAGAAATTGTAGAGCTTCCCAGCAAGCTCAAACGGCAATTGTATCCAATATTGCTTTTCCTCTACTGCTTCGTCGAATTTAAGTAGTACCCAAGGAAGAAGCATGTTGAGCCCCCGTTGGAAGCTACCAATTCCCACATTGAGCAGCTATTCCAGGGTTATGTTTGCACTCGCTGTTGACGGAGACCCCCGCGTTCAAATTCCGCTGCGTGTTGGCGAAAAGCACCTTGCATTCGGACATGACGCGCTTGTACAAGGTGTGAAAGTTAGGTTGATTGAAGGTATGTGTCTCCCGTCCTTTGTACTTCTTGCACTGGCAAATATGTAATATAAGACAACCCCTCCCACAGATTTGGGCAGTGAGCCTGACAACGAGCGAATCTTATTACGACGCGTAGCCGCCAACCAGGCGATGCCGGATGTGTTTTGTTTTATCCAAATCTGGAATTTTAAAACCGACCTAATGAGACGCCTATTATGGCGGTGTGTATCCACCAAGCGGTAGCATAGTATGTGTATATATATAAATATTTCTTCTCCTAAATATGGAATTCCGAGATTAAATGTTTTATATTGAATAATATATATTGGGTCTTTATTACCATAATATATCTACAAATTCAAAATTTAGTTTAGCCTTTATATATAATCTATAATAATCCAACCAACAGTAAACTAACTAGGTCCTAGTCTCGTCCCTAGACTGCCCCCTCTGGGGATCGGTGTTCGGGATGGCAGCGGATATCGGAAACCCATTCCCCACTTACAAGTTGCTGAGAATGCTGACATACCACATGATACGGTTCCTTCATGAACCCGCCCGCTTCGACCAACCGTGACCTACACAGGCC
The DNA here is from genome assembly GCA_022664585.2 of Zalerion maritima. Taxonomy (NCBI): domain Eukaryota; kingdom Fungi; phylum Ascomycota; class Sordariomycetes; order Lulworthiales; family Lulworthiaceae; genus Zalerion; species Zalerion maritima. The sequence continues at coordinate 151,501 of JAKWBI020000024.1, read as the reverse complement.
TCAATTCTTATCAACTATTCCTGTCTAGCTCATTGCCGTCGTCTGTCACCAAATCTAATATCTTGCGGAGCTGGTCGAGCGCGACACAATCCTACCGGGCAATACGGGTCCACATACTATCGCCGCAGAGATGTCGCACTCGGAAATACCATGATATATATTCCAGACTCTTTTGCACCACGGCACTGTGGCGGCGTGTGCTCCCTACCCTTTTGGACCGAATGATCCCAAGGCCGGGCCGCCCACCACCCAGTTGCGGACGTACTTGCATGATAGTACTGTGTGGTGATAATATCAGTATCACGAGCACACACACGTGTTGTGGGCTGCAGCAGTGAGCATGTGTGCACTCGCAAATCGCAATACCAATGCAACCAGGTGATGTGGGTTGTTGTCGGCGAGACGCGAGACTCGGCAGCAGCAGCAGCGGTAGCAGTAGCACCATGTGCCACCTACAGTAGTTACAGTATCTACCTCACCTCAGCCTGCAGTGAGGGGTTGGTGCGTTTATCAGCACATCCGGTGCTACTACCGTAGCGTACCTCATGATCATGACGAAGGTTCAGTAAAAAGTGCGTTTGGAGCCTCGGGTGTGCAATGAGCACCAAAAACGATGGTTTGTTGGGCGGAAAAGGAAATCCGTGCTGCCAAGTCAATCTTGCTGCATCGCGGACGCACCAATCATCGAACAGTCCCACTTCCCCGCATTTTTTGGGGTATCTGTCAAGAAAAGGCACCGTCTAACTAGCGCAGTGGTGTGGGACCCTAGCAAAAGTGGCGTTTAGTGTAGTTTCGGTAGTTGGATGGACGTGTTGATGGGTACGGACAGGTTCTGGCAGTGGGGGATTTTGGGGGTCCATAGATTTTGGTGGAGATGCCAGCGGTTCCATCTTCGCTAGGCCGTAGGCAAAGAAGTCTTTCAAACCGCGGCAGGAGTTGAAGGGGCATAAAGCAATATCGTATTCGGGTTGTTCGAGGCCCTGACCCCTGCGAGTAGCGTTCGAAATAGGCCCCAGATTCCGATCCTCAGTCCAACTAGACGAAAGTCCCAGGTCTAGGTTGGGGATTGAAACTCTCTATCCACACTCCATTCACGTAGGGAAATGTTGTTATTGGAGATACTTTAGATCCTACACATATCCTACTAAGCTTCAAGCATCAGAATGAATACCCTTCTTAGCCTGCTCTGTCATAATCAAGTCATTCAACACCAAGAGATATTTCCATGTACGGTTGGGCGCTACCGAGGTCCAGGTAAAACTAAACACACACCCCAGACAGCCTCCCCGTACGGAGACGCCGTAGGTGGGTAACGGCGGGATGCCCCAAACAGACGCATTCCACGGTCTTGGTACTGGCTGACTGGTTCCAAGAACCTGGTTAGTGTTAGGCTGGTATAATGGGGACCCATGGGGACCTATAAATTACCCACGGATTTTATAAGGCTACTTATATAATTATACGGATTTTTAATATAATCCTATAAAACCCCACGGGTTTTATAATATAATCCTATAAAACCCCATTAATAAATTTATATAATTTTATAGGATTATATTATAAAACCCGTGGGATTTTATAAAACTATATTATAAAACCCGTGGGGTTTTATAAAATTCCACGGGTTTTGGATTATAAACCCATAAAACCATATAATTTTAATAAATTTATATATAATATAATTATAATCCAGATTTATTTAATATACCCGATTAATATTTAATTATAATATAATAATTTTAAATATTATATATTTTGGTTTATTAATTTTTAAATTATTTTTTTTATATTGGCCCTAATACTTTTCCTAATATTTTTCCCAATATTTTTCCCGATATTTTTTCCTATACTTTTCCCTATATTTTTTCCGATTATTCGTATTTAAATTATATATTATTTTTAAAATTTAAAAATTATTCTTTTTTATTTTAATAATTTTATAATTAATTTCCCTTTTTATTATAAATATTATTTATAATATTATAATACTCGAATATAATATTAAAATTATTATTATTTAAATTATTATATTATATATTTTTTAAAATTTTAAACGGGCCTTTACGGAAAAATATAAAATAATTAAAATTTAATACGGTAATTAAAAATTTATTTTTTAATACCTTTTTACCACCAACCCTTAAATAATTAAGTATAAAATTATTTTATAAAAATTCCCTTTTAATTTAATTAATTATCCAGGCTTTTTATTATATATTCTTATAATATGGGAGGTTTTTATTACCAGGGTTAATAAAAACTTTACCTATTATTTATATATATTATTATATATAATTAAAATAAACCCTAATAAATAATATTAAATAAATATAATTTAAATTTATACCCATTATTATAAAATAAACCGTTTTAAGGTAAATTAAATCCTTTTATATTAAGGTTACCCGGTTTATATAAATTATTAATATATTTAAGATTATAAATTTAAATATTAATTAAAATTTATTTAATACGGGTATTTAAAATATACCGGTAAATACGATTATTAAATAATTTTCGATTATAACTTATATTATATTTAATACTTTTTAATTTTATTTGGTAATATTAATATATATACCTTATATATTAAAAATAATTTTATAAATAATATATATAAATATTACCTTTAATAAAATACGATTTTTGGTTAATAAACGGGAATATACCCTTAAATTATTAATTAAAAAATAAAAAATTATTAATATATAAATATATTATATAATATAATAATATACGTATTTTTTTTTTAATTAATCCCGAAATTCCTTAATTAATACGCGGTTTTTTTCTGGTAATAATTATAACCGGGCGGGGTTTAAATAAGGTAAAGGCCTTAATTTTGGTCCTGCATTTTATTATTATTTTAATACTTACCATTTTAAAATACTTATTTAATACGGGTAATTAATACGGGTAATTAATATAATAAATAAGTATTAAATATGTATAAAGTAAAAAAACTAATATTAATAAAAAATTATGAAAATAATAGGAAAAAAAAAATAAAAAAAATAGCCGGAAATATTTATATATATATAATTTTTTTTCACCGCCTTTATAAAAATCGCACACCGCCCGTACCTGCAGTTAATTTAGCAGAATTTTACCGGCAAAATGATATTTTAATAATTTTCTGGTTTTATTTTTTTTTAAATTTGGCCCAAAATTTCCCAAAAGTTTTAATGCTTATAATTCCTTTTTTTTTAATTTCTTTTAATTTTTACCATATCCATTAAAATATGCGGTATATTAAATATTAATATTAAATAAATATAGTACCGAAGCGTTAATTAAAGTTTAATTCGTCGGATAATCCCTATATAAAAAGGTTACGAGTATGGTATATTAGCCTATTAAAAAGTCGCAAAAGGTTTATTAAGGCTAAAACGGCCTTATATTAGGCTTAATAACGCCATATTAAAAAGGTCCAGACTATTAACGAATGGTTTATGGCCAATAAAATTAAATAAACTATAATTAAATAATTTACCAAAATAATTATCGATTTAAAGTATCGCATTAACCTATAAAAAATACATTTTAATAAAATGGAGCAGCAGTACGGATTTACCCCTGGTTATAATTCCCGAAATATAAATATCCCAATTATTTGGGATTTAAAAAACGAATTTAATAATGGTTGGAAGAATATCGATAATAAAAATAAAAAGTTGGTAAGAACTTTTAAAGAAATCGAAAAAAACCGTAATACCGATAAATATATATTAACGCCCACGATAATATTAAAAAGTAAAACTAAAAAGCCATCGTATAATTTAATTAATAAGATTAATTATTTTATTATATAATATATATATTTAATATAGGTATTAATTTTTATTATAAAGTATTATTATATAAAGCTTTTAAATATAATAATATATTATTATAATTCGCCTTTATTATTTTATTTTTAAGGTATATTGCCTAGTATATATACCTAAAAATATTATATTTACGGTTATTTAACCATTTTTTAAATATATAATTAATAAACGCTAATAAAATATCCGTCCATTTTAATTACTGGTAAATATTATTATAAATTACCCTATATATTTTGGTTATTATTCCCACCAGTAGTTTTTTTTTAGGAATTGCGATAAGTTTTTATTATTATACGAATTTAAAATTATTAGAAATATTATATATATATAATATGGCGCTCGATTAATTAATATCCGTATCCCCAGTTCGGTTAAAATTAAAAAAAAGATTATTAATGCTTGGTAAGGTATTTTATTTATTGGTTATTATTATATATTAATATTATCCCCTAATTGCCGCTTATACCGTATTTTTATAATTAAACCTTTTTATTATAAAGCTTACCGCTTTATTAACCGCCGTATATAATATGGAATTATTAATTTTAAAATATCGTATATTACGTATATTAAGCGGGTATATTAAGCAGTGTAGCGGGGAGTAGGTCTGATAACCTCGTTGCATGGTCGGTGTCTGAAACCAAGCTGTTTGGTTTGGTTAAACCTCCAATTGCCTATTTAGGAGCGGCAATACTCCAGAAAATATGGAATAATCCTGTACAGGATTATTCCTAAACGATAATATAATATTTTGGGGGAAAATATAATATATTAAATAGTAATTATATTTTTATAACCAAGTTTCTGCCGCCATGGTTTATTGCCCTTCCAAAGGTCCCACAAGTCCCGGGGGTCCTTTTGGCTTTTTATATAATCCTATACAGGATTATTTTAAGGCTTTAAATTAATTATTTAAATAATTACGCCGGGCGCCGGTTTTTAATATAAATACAGCGGGAAATACCTCCGGCACCGTTATATTTTACCAATCCATAATAAAAAACCGCGCCCCGCGGTCCGAAAAACTTTAGGAAAAGTTTTCTGGCTCCTACCAATATCGCCAATTTATCCGTTTCCTCGCCCTTTATATATTATTAATTATTTTTTTATAATAATTACGGGTTCCCTTTTTTATTTTATTATAATTAAATAAGGCTATATAACTTTATTTTTATAGATTTTATTATACCCCAACCTTTATTTTCCCCGGAGGGTTTATTTTAATTGGTGGTATTTAAATTTTACTCCGAACGATTTATAAAATAAAAAATAAAACATTTATCCCTTTTTTTTATATAATTAAAAGCCAATCGAGCTTAAAAAGCCCTCTTAATTTTTTTAAATTGGCGGCGTTGGCCATGCTTAGTATTATAGGCCGCATTTTTTACTCTCGCCGCCTTTCTTTTTCGAGCTTTTTTTCTTTTCTCCTCCTTCGCAGCCTTTTACTTAATATTCCTTTTAATAATAACCCACCCCGGGAAATTTTCGGTATAAGTAGGCTATATATTAGGTTTGGGACGGGGTAAATGGCGTTAAATAAAATAAAACCTGGGATTCTTTAACCGGTGGGCCTTTTTTTTTATTAATAAACGGTATAAAGGCTCCTTAATAATCTCCTCCTTAAACACTTCGAAATTATTATCCACCTTAATACTAAAAAACGGCCTATATTATTCTTTATATATTTATTAGCGTTAATTAATATATAAGGGGAATTAAGGTTATGGTAATTATTTAAGGGTAAAAGCTGCGTATAGGGAAAACGAGGTTATTTTTAAGGGTAGGAATAAGGGTAATAATTAATAATCAACGGGGGATACGCGTATAATAAAACGTATAAAGGGTAAAAAAAAAAGGGAAAGGGTGTGTAATAATAATTTAAATAGTTTTAATAAATTAGGCTTTTGTTCCGGTAATATATATTTTTCCTTAAAAGATTTATAAGGGCGGTCGTTGCCCCTTTTTTTTTCCAAGGCCATTTGGCCCTTCCGCCTTCGGTGTACAGGATTAATTATATAGGTAAAGTCCGAATCCATATTATTTTTTAATTTTAATTTTATTATATTCTTTTGGTTTTCCGTATAAAAGTTAAACGGATTTACCCCCTTACGAGTTATAGAATTTACCCTAATATTAGGGAGCTTAAAACGTATTAAAAAAAGCCTAAGGCCTATACGAATATTAAATATATAAAAATATATTCCGGTAATATTTATATTCGTATTTAGGCTTTACCATTTTTTATTATTAACCAAATAGCCCTGGGGATTATTACCTTCCGCTACCATGCGTAAAAAGACCTCGTACCAAATAACAGCGCCAATTTCCCTTTATAATTACCCCATTTTAAGGAAATTCCTTAATAAATTAGGGCCCATTATAAACCTTAAATAATTTATATAAAACACCTTTACCTAATTTATAAAATACCTTATATAATTATTAAGCGGTGGCCCGAAAAAATATAATATATAATTTCTTTTCCCTTTTCCCCTTATACTTAATTTTAACTCTCGAAGGCGGTAGCATAGCCTTTTTCCATTATCCTTTAACTTTTAAAATATAAGGGCCTTTTTATTAGCGTAAACCTCCCTTTTTATTCGCGTATAAATCCATATTATCTTTTATTTATAAATTATAATTTTAAGCGTTTTTAATATTATAAGGTATTAAGATCGGTAAAAGGGGCTGATTTATATAAAAATAATTATTATAAGAAAAACCTTAAACCGGAGGCCGTACTTTTTAAATATACCCCTATTAGTTTTATTTTAAAATATTACCGAAAACCTTATATAAACCTCTCATATATACCTTTTAAAGTTCTCTCCTATATTCTTTAATATAAATATAATAAGCATTATACCCTTTGGGTAATTTTAAATAAAAATTATTCGCGGGTTTTTTTATCCTTTTATTATAGGATTAACCCCTGCCTTTATTATATTAAATAAATCGTAATTCTTAAAAAACGGGTATTATAAGGGAATTATAAGGGCCGCCTAATCTTTAATAATTAATATATTCTTAGGCCCTTTTAAAGGTTTAAAATCCGTAATTATAAACCTAATATTATTTACCCCGCTATATATTTCGAGGTAATTCTTATAGGTAATTAATTATTAATAGGAAAAAGGTTAATTATATTTTAAAAGCTTAATAATATTATATATATATACCCGTTTAAAAAATATCACGGCAAGTTGGCTGCCGTTTTTGGCTGTCTCCTGGCCCTGCCTTCTACGCCACACGTGCCAACAGATCTTTGCGTTTGCCCCACCATTATATTTACCCCCCCCTCGCAGCCATATACCTCGTAATAATACCTTATAAAAGTATATAAAATATTAATAGAAAATTTCCAAACCTTTAATATTGGTAAACCCAGGTTCGGCTTTTTATATTTTTATAATTTATAATTTAATGTAAAATAAGTTTAATATAGCTTTTAATCGAGTTTTCTCGTATATATTTTGGCGTTTGCCGCCCGTCGTATTAATAATTCCAACTACTACACATCGCCATCCTTTTTCTTTTAACTTTTTTTAATTTACCCTTCTTTTAATTTATCCCTTATTGGTATCCTTATTTGCTCCAGAAAGCTTTATTTCTTTTAACTTATCTTTTTTCTCATTCTTAATCTTTATTATTTTTACAGTAAGCTCTTTAAAAGTTTTTCCAGCATATTTGGTTATCCCAGTTAATTTCGAGCTTTTAATATCTCGTCGGATAATAAGCCCTTCGATATAAAAATACGTTTGGTTTTCCATTTCCATTCTTTTAATAATAATAACGCTAATAATCGCGCTAACCGGGATATCGATAATAAAGCTTTACTTTTGGCAGGAAATAAATATTCTCCTAAGTATTACCTAAAATCGCTTAAACAGTTTAATAATTCGGCGTTTATTAACCAGGATTATAATCCGGGCATAATATTTCTTTTTAATTATATCGAGGGGCAGTGGAATTAATTAATTAATTTTAATTTAATATACTCGTATTTATATTTCCGATCCTAATTTCTTGCCTTATTTTAAGGTTTTATAAATATATTAAACTGGATCGATCGGAAAACTATTAATTTATATACGTGGACTTGCTTTATAAATTTTTCGAGTGGTCCCTTAATTAAACCCAAGGCAAAAATAAAAAAAAGCTACGCGGTACCCGTAAAAAAATCTCTTTCGGGGTTTATTAAAAGCTTTTTTATCTCGTGTATAAAAAAGCCATTAGATAAAAGCTCGACCCGATTTTAAATCGCTAAATACATAGGGTAAACAGTTTAATTAATCCTTTTATCCTAAATAATAAATTCCACTAATAAATTCTTCCAGGCTTTAAAAGATTTGGCTAATAAGTATAATTTAAGCATTAAAAAGCGGGAGAATAAATTTATCATAATTAAGGATTTGAAATAATAAATATATACGACCCTAATTACGACCGAAAAGATATTCCCTTTAGGAAAATATCGGATCCTTTATATTTTTTTTTTCTTCTCCTTATTTTAAATGGGGCCCGTCCCATATCCGTCCTAATACTTCGTTTTAAAAATATTAAGGTCTCGTTGGCTTAAAACCCCAAAGGTAGGCCTTACCGAATTTTAATAAGGTTTATTTTTAATTTTATAAAAACCTACCTCGGTATTAAAAAGGCGTAAATATTTACGGCTTTATTTTCCTACCCGTCTTTAATCTTTTCTATAACCGTTAATTATTTATAAAAAATTAAAAATACCTTCCCCTTATTTAAGGTTTTTTTTAATCCCTTTTTTATAATTAGCCCTTATATATTCCTTTTAGGAATTTTATTTACTAACCATATATTTAATACGCCAAGTTTTATTTTTCCTAAAAATCTCAGTATATTAAATATTTACCCAAACGAGTAGGAGTTACCTTTGCCGTTTAAGGAAAATTTAAAATAAATATTTATATTTCGCCGGGCGGTAAAAATATTGGTTAAATATAAAATATTATTAAAAAACCTATTTTATTCGACGGTAATTCCATGGATTAAAAAAATGGATAAGCTTACGGGTTTTAAAGTTTTAATAATACCCTATAATTTACGGTATAATATAGGGAATAAATTTAATAAGTACGGTTCGTTTTTTATACGCCTTTATAATACACCAATATATTAATAAATTTATAGGAAATGTAAATAATATATTGCGGAATTTTATTATATAATATATTAATTCCCGACCATTTTTTAAATATTACCTTTAGCAAAAAATTATAATAAATATAATAATAATTATTTGCGGCGATAAATTTTAAAAAACCTTAATAAGGGTTTTTTATAATATAGGCCATTTTATTAACCACCGCCGGCTAATAAAATTAACCCCGGAATAATTTTAATTAGTAAATAATAATCCTTATATTTAATAATTAATACGGTATCGAGATGCGCTATAGGTGTAAGCCAAAAAATTACGCAAAGCCCGTAGGGAGTTAGGGAAAATTATCCTTAAAATTCGAAAGGAAAAAACGCGATTAAGGAGGGTTTTTAAAAATTATATTAGGGAAAAGTGGGATACAAAGCAAGCGATTATGGATATCGAAGATTAAATTATTGGGCTTGGTTTCCCTAAACATACGCAAATTATAAAATCCCGCCAGCTATTAGCTTAAAAACGGCTAATTAAAATAATTTAATTATTATTAACCGGTACCGTTAAGATAAAATATTACCGTAAAAACGCCGTTATTAACGCCATTATGGATTATTATCAAGTTAAAAAGGGCCGTTCCAAATTAGGTAACCCCGTTTTTAAAAATAATAAGGCGGTAAGCCCTACGGACCAATTAATTACGGTAATATTATTAATTTTCCGGGATAAAAAACCCAGGATATATTTTCTTTACCTTGGAAATAAACGGCTACCACTGGAATAACGGGTTTATAATTTTTATATATTTAGAGATCTCTCCAAGCATTTTAAACGGAAATATTTAATATATATTAAAAATAATCAACCAATAAATTATGGAGTTTATAAAATATTATTATTTAAAAAGATATATTTCCAATACCATACCCTTAAAATCCACGGTACCGTTTTAATTCCTTTTTCGCAATAACCATTATTAACGTATATTCTTTTTTTTTACGCAAATACTATAGGTATTAATTTTTTCGCCCAGCGGGCTTTTATTCCTTTCGTTTTAAATTGGCAGGACATTTTTTAATAATAATGGCCAGCTTTTCTCTTATAAAATAATTTCCTGGCCGTTTATTTTATAAGCTTGGCCCCTTTAATTAAAGTATAATATTTATCGCCGCCTTTTTCCACGAGACCAGGCAGTTTAAAGCTTTTAAGGCGGAGTTTCCCTTATTATAAAAGGTAGGGATAGGCCGGGCTTATTTTATTACCATTTATAAGCGCGGATATTATAATCCTAAATTATTCCCAGTTATTATAAAACCCATTTTATCCCGATCCCAGGCACCTATATTATGCTTATAAGAGCTATCCACTTAGGATCGAGCTTATAAAAGTTTTAGGGTGGTTAGATTACGAAGTCCGGCCAATTTTATTTAAATATTATAATATTAAAATCTTGCCCCAATGGCCAATAATTGCGCCTTAAAGGGCCGAGGAAGGAAAATAAAAGGGTGCCGAATATTTAAACCCTTTTCCTACCCTTTTAACTTTTATCTCCCTTTTCTTTTTCTTTTTTTTCTTTATACCTTTTGTTGATTTCCGCTTTTTATCCCTGACTTATATTTCGCACCCTCGCTTTTTAATAATAATTTTTCCCAATAAACCATAGTAATTCCCATTATTATCGATTTAATTATAAATAACCAAAAACGAGTAAAAATTTAAATTTCCCGACCGCTTTCCAATCGCAAAAGTACCAGTACCCATGTTCCCTTTTCCAGCCAAAATAAATTACGCGGGCTTTTAGGCCGGGACGCCCGGCTTAACCGACTTGCGGTTCGAAAAATAAAGGCCTTAAGCACCACCGCGTAATATAAAACCCTTATTATTTTAGAACCCCTAAAAGATTTTATTAATAAGCCCCCTTTTAATATTTCACTTTTCTCGGATAACTCGTCCAAATTTGCTCTCGACGGTATTGGGAATATAAACCCCAGCGACGAAGATATTAGGAAAAAGTCGAAATGCCCAATATACGGAAATCCCGTGGACATTGGATTACTGGCCTAATATACATTTAATATTTCCTTCGAATAGGAAATACAATTATAATAAAAGTTCTGTACGGTTTACCGTACCGTATCGGCTAAAAAAATATAGCAGGACCGCGATTACCTATTTATTAATTGGGAAAATATACTGGATTTATACCTTTACCGGTACGCCGGGGTCGTATATTCCCTCCTTTTTAATTTTGGCTTTACGATTAAGGAATTTACCTTTTTACGCGATTTCGCGAATAAGGTTTATTCCGGCCGAAAACGCACGGTTATATAGGCTTTAAAATCGGGCTATATAATAATACCAGAATATTACGGGCCCCAGGGAACGCGGTATATTTCCGAATTTATAATACGTGGATTTTAAAATAAAATACGGTAATACGCTATTTTTAATAAATTTATTTTTATAAGGGGTAATATAATATTTATCGAGTCCGTTATTATACCCAAGCTCGCCGTAAAACTTATTATAAAAAATATAAATATGAATAAAATGGAGGCTCGGAGAATATTAAAGAATAATCGGGAATTAGGGGAATTATTAAATAAGGAGTATAACAATATAATAATTAATAATAATAATAAAAATAATAAAAATAAAGGTAAGCTCCCGCTGGGATGGCTTAGGTAAAACAGGCTAATGCCTATTATTTTTATCGGAATTAAATTATTTATCCGCTAAACTATATATACGTATACCTAATAAAACTCGAAACAATATATAAAGCCTTTTAATACGAATTAGGCACCTAGAACTTTAATTATTTAAGGCCGGCACCCGTTATAATGCTCCCTTCCTTTATACTCCCCCGTTATATTAATTTATTAAAATAAAAGGGTTATTAATAGGAATACGTACGCAAAAATAATTATGCCTTATGGGATATACCATTATATAAATCGTAATAGTATAAATTTGCATTATATAATAGGGCTATGCACGATGGATACCTCAATAAAAAGAACATTATATATAACGCCGAGCTTTAAATAACCCCCCTTTAGGGTTAATATAAATATATTAGTTTTATTATATATTTTAAGGTGGCAGCTGGGATATTTATAATAAATAGGCGAAAGTAGGCCGACCAAGGTAAATACCTACTTTATATTTACTTTGCCTCCTTTTTCCCCGGTTGGCAGTATATTTGTAATTATTCGAATGCGTATAAACGCTTTTTAATTAATATTTTTATAATAGTATAAAAATTCTTAACGCCACCCTTTATTTTCGTTTTATGGTCCATTATAATTATATACACGAGTGGCTAATTAACGCCCTTTATAATTAACCAAAAAACCTAAACAATAAGGATTTTATTCTATATTGGTGGTTATAATTTAGGCTCCGGATAAAAGCGATTTACTTTTAAAAAAATATAATTACCAGTTTTGGTTTTAATAATATAATATATATTAATTAATTAAAATTAATACCCTAAAATTTTACCTAAACAGCGGCGAGTGGGTATATTATTACCGCTTAATATAAGTTTTTATATATAATTCGAAATTGCTTTATAAAAGTCCTAAGCTCGCGCAGTTAATTTCGATATTATTATAACGATTAATAACCAGGCCTTCCCTTAAATAGGAGATGGCCCTTTTATTATTGTGATTTTTTATTTATCGGGAAATGCGCCTTTATTATTTATAATGTTTAATTAATACTAAGAGAATTTATAAGAATATCCTCGAAATTATTTAATATGTTTATTATTTCTATTAAATAAATATATCGACGGTCCTATACCTAAATATTATGTATAAATCCTGTTTATTATTACCGGTAGTATTATTACCTACTGCGTTTAAACCAAAGGTCCTTTTATGGTAAATAAAGATTAATCTTATCGGTTTCCTAATATATTTTGGCAAATTCGGAAAATTAAAAATTAACGATTCCGCCTAAGCCAAGGTAATGGCCGATGCCTTTATTTCGAAATACTTAATATTTATATTATTTATATAGGCTTATCCAATTAAAATAAAATATATAATTATATTTAATAATAATGGCGCTTATTTTTATAGGATGGTTAAGGTAAAGGAATGCGTGGGTAAAAACGCTCGAGGTATTTAAGCCGGCCTTCCCCTTATCCTTATCCTTATCCTTTTCCTCGCATTCTTTTTTTTTTTATTTCCCTTTTTTTAATTTTATTCTTCCCCCTATATTAGGTGCACCAACTTACCCTTTTTTTTAAAATAATATTTCCCCTTTACCACGGAAATAATTACCTAATCCCGTGTATATTATACTAAGCTATTTTCGAATTATTTATTACTCGACCAATATACTATTTATATAAAAAAAGAAAATAAATTTCTGACCGGGGAAAATTCGACGGTTTTTAAAAAATCGAGATCCTTGTTTATTAATTTTGGTAAACACGGTAAAGCAGGAGGCTTTAAAATTATAAATGGCGCAGGCCCCCTGGAGCTCCTTACCCATGCGTAAAATATTTTAATTTATGCCTTAAGTACGGGTAACCCTATTAATATTTTACCAACCGATCATAATAATTATAATATTTCTTTTAAATTAAAGGTATTACGGAACGCCTTCCAAAGCGAGGATAAAAATCTTCTTAATATAAGCTCTCCTAACGAGATCGCTTCCGAATATAATTCCTCCGCAGAAAACGACCCCCCGCACCAAAATAAATATACTGCCTTGCGCGAAAGCCTTACCTCCGAAAACCTTAAAAAAAGCGCAAATACCAAAGCCTCGTAAATAAGCGTTGGGTTTTTTATAAATAATATAAGCCGCGGAAAGGAGGGCTTTTACGGCGATCGCCTTAGTATCGATCTTAAGGCGGATACCGAACCATATATAAAGGGGATTACCGGCAATAATAACGACAAATTAATTTTTATATTTTTATTTTCGAAAACTCCATTTTTATTGGCCATTAGGCAGGCAAGCCACGGTCTTACCAGTCCAGGCATACCGTCCATATTTAAAAAGAAATACCGCGCCGATAATTTATATTAGGGTTTTCCTTTTAAATACCTTAAAGGAAAAAAAAAAAACCTTTTATATGGTAAAAGCCTAAAATGCGTAAAAAAATACCCAAGGCCATAATCGGTATGGTTTTATATTTATGTTCGGTTATATAAATTAAGGTTAAATAACGGAATAATAATTAATTAAAACCGGCGCGGCGGCTGGTAATATAAAGACGAGTTTTTTTTTAGGCCTAAAAATTTGGAAAAAAAAATAAACTCCTGGTTAGAAATATTTATTATTTAAATACGGCCATATGGGTATGGGTATAATATTTGGCTCGAGTATAATAAGGAAAATTAAATATTTAAGGGGTTCGATTTTATAAATGGAAAATCGCTATAAATTAATAATTTTATAATATATTATTTAATTATAAAGCCGAATAATAATTTATAAATATTATAATTGGGGTACGGGGCTTTTTTATAATTAATGGGATAAATATTATAATAAAGGAATTTCACCTTTATTATAGCTCGGCCCGCGGGGTATTAGGCCATTCCCCAATTTTCAATTAACTTTCGAGGATTCTTTCCAAAAAATTACCATTAATTTAAAATTTAAAATTCTTTATTTTCCATAGCCTTTTTTTTTTACTTACCATATTAAAACACTCCACCCACCGTAATAAATTCCCTATTATCTTTTATATACCTTTATATTTATCAAAATAATTATTAATAAAAAATTTAATAAAGTTTTCTCTCCTTTTATTGGCCTTTTATTAAATAAAAAAGTTAATTATATAAAAAAGATCAAAGTATTTAAACGAAAATAATGTTCGGGTATACCGTAAATCGAAGCGAACGCGTAATAATAATAAAGGTTTATACTATTATTATTATTCTTTTTATTACTAATTATTCTATTAAGCCCTCCAAGCTCGCGGCATTATATATAATTAAATTAAATACCCCTCCCGTATAAAAACCCTTATTCCTTAAAATATAAATCCATTTCTATCGGGTTTTATATTTTTAAAAAGTTTTTAATATTATTAAACCCTTGGTTTTTATACCTTCGGGTATAACCTTGCCCATTATTATTATAAGATTTAATAACCCAGGCAAATAAAACCACCACGCGTATAATTTCCGCCTACGAATATATTAATATTAAATATAAAAACTTATTTTATAAATATAACTTATATATCGGTTTTAATTTATCGCATTTCTTCCTCCGTCTCCTATAAATAAAACAGCCGGTTTTTATCCGCCTACGCTTTTTCTTTTTCGGGTCTGCCCGGCTTACGCTGCCGTTTTTTTACTTAACGGTATGGCGTTTTAATATAAATGCTAAACGCTTATACCGAGCAATACGCCTTATAAAATCTAATTTATAATCTTTATTTATAATTTTTAATTACCTATTAAACGAATCTTTAATACTGAAGTATAAATAAATGGTAAAAAAAAAAAAGGGAACGTTTATTATTCCTTTAAAACGTAATCGCCGGATTAAATAATATTTATTTTTACCAATAAAATACTTCGGGTTAAAAGTACTGTATTTATCCTAACCGGCCGTATTAATAATTTATATATAAAACCCCTGGTTTTTATATATAATATCTTTATTAAATATATTTTAAATTATCGAATAATAATCGTTATTAAAGTGCCCGTTAACGAATTGGCTGGTAAGGGACAATTTCCCTGGGAAATAGAGAAATATTTAATGATTAATATTAAAAGGAAGCATTAATAAAATTAACCGACCAAGCGGCTACCCATAATAATAACCTTATATTACTTAGGTGGCCCTATTTATAATGGCCCTTTGCGCCGAGAAATAAAAAAATAAATAAAGAGCGAGGTGGCGAAAATATCCGAGATTTGCGAAAAGGAATAATCCTAATTTATAATAAAGGCTTTATTTAGGGAACCAGTTATAATTATATAGGGAATTTATTATAAGCGGGGTAAATAAATATATAAACTTAGAATATTAATCGTATTTCGTGCACACGCTTATATTAATAATACGTAATATTTTTTCCCACGCGGCGCGAAAAATAACCCCACCTTTTAAAAATGTGATTTATTAATTATCCCGAATTACCATAATGGCTGGTTAATTAGGCAAAAGATTATTACCCGAAATAATACGAGGGTAAGAAATAATAGCCTTATAAATTCCAGCCCCCTGCCGCTTTTTAGGCGGTGGTTATATATTTTTATAAAAATATTTTATATAAAATATTAGGGATAATACCTTAATCGCGCCCGGGAAGGACGGGTACGGAGTATATTAAGGGCCGGACCGCAAAAACTACTATTTTATTAAAATCGATATTTTAAAAAACCAAAAAAGCTTTATAATAATAACCTTGCCGGCCTTTTAAATACTCTTAATATAACTATATTCGATTTTTTAAAATTCCGTCCGGAGCCATCCTGGAGCTTATTAATAATATATTAGAGGCTATGGACGAATAATAGAATATAAAGGAATTTACTCCTAATATTTTAAAAAAAGTGGTCTTCTCGCGGAAAACGGCAAAGTTAATAATTAATAATAATAATAACGATAAAAATAATAATAATAATTATATTACGCCTAATGAGTAGGAAAATATTTTATTATTTGGCCAGGCCAAAGGAAAATATTAAATTTTTCTGCCTATTTGGGTACCGCGCCCCGGAGATTTTACTTAAGGCGGGCCGAATTAAATGGTATATTATTAAATAAAATAAGGGTAAATATAATAAGTATATTATTATAAATGGTAATGGGTATTATAACCAATAAAATTAATCCCCCAATAAAAATAACGGCTATTAATATATCTCGCGAATAAAAGCCCCAAAAATATCCGTCGGACCAAACCCTAATATACCTATTATTAATAAAACGCCACAGCTCCTAAATAGCCGTTTTAATAAAAGCCGGGAGGGAAATTCCGAGCCCCGAAATAAATAATAAACGGTCCTAATAATTTAATATTAGCCTAATATATCGGTAAAAAGGTAATACCCGAATAAATTAACCGAATCCTAAAACTTAATAAAAGGCTTACGTTTTTTAATTTCAAAGAAAAGAAAATACGACGTGGTCGAAAGGTTTGCTCAAGCGTTCCTTTAATTATTAGGCCTTTGCCTTTTATAATAAACCAAAATAATAATACATTTTAAATTCGAAGGAAAAGAAATACGGGTCGGTGCGTTTCGAAAGGTTTGCTCGAATATTTCTTTAATTATTAAGCCTTTGCCCTTTTATAATAAAAACCAAAATAATCATATAAATATTAGAATTATACGGTTATATAATAATGGGGAAAGCGAGAAATTTAATACCATAAAAGTTAATAATTATATAAGTTTAAATATTCGGATAATTAATTTAAAATTATTATAATATCGAGGGTATAATAAATGGCCGATGGGCTGGATAAATAATCCTAAGGAATAAGCGCAATATTATTTTAGGTAAATATTTACCTGGCTCGGGTAATATTAAATATAATAATAACGAATTAATTAATCGTAATTTTTTTACGTTTAAACTTACCGGGGGCTATAAAAAGCAACCTTTATACTTTTCCTAAAAAACGTAATTAAAAAATATAACTACCGGTACACTTATAATTTATTTGGTATATTTCCGTACAAATGTATAAATCCGTACTCCGTATTTTATAAGGTGGGAGCCAAAAAATGCCCTTTTTTACGAGATATAAATTGGTTGGTTATAAAATAGGGCAAATAAAATAGGGCTAAAACTAAGTATTATAAAAAAGCCATAATATACAGGCTTAACGCAAGCACCATACGCTATTTTCGATAATTTAATTAATATAAATATGCTTACCTTAAAATATTAAGGAAGGCTGCCGGGTGTAAAATTCGATAAGGGCAGGTTTATTTACGGGATAAAAAAGTGCCGTTATATAAAACGGGATTAATTAATGGCCCACAATTAATTATCGCGTCCCTTATTATACGGTGGCCAGTTAAAACCTGGTCCACCAAATTTAAAACGATTAATTATACTTATTCCGATATCGCGCTTATATAATCCTATCCCGTAATTTAAGCCAATCCGGCCCTATATATTATATAATATAAAGAGAGTTGCTGGATTACTTGGGTTAAATAGGAGGCTTAAGCGGAAAACTTACCTTATGGAATATAAGGATTATTTAATTATATATATTAATATTATTAAGTTTTTTATACAGGCTTGCCGGGTATTCACCGGGCCAATAAACAAACCGCTAAAATTATTATAATTATAATAATCGAGAAAATTCCTATTATAAATATTAATTTATTTATAATATTGCCCAGGAGTTTATTCTTCCATCCTTAGGTAATTTTTCGCTCTTTTACCTTATCCACTTTTTTATAAACCACCTTTTATTTATTTCCGATAATAATTACTATATAATAATCAGTATTATTTTATAACCTATTATACAAACCTGGCGGCTCGAACCCGTCTTTTATTTCTTTCCCTTAATACTTTGAAAAGCCATATTTTAAAGTTCGGCGCGAGCGCTTTTATATACCCCTCGGTCGGAACTGGCAGGTTTATGGTTGGTATAATATATAGCCCTACCGGAAATATACCCGACAATATTCCTTTTTTTTATAATAGAAAAAATTAAAACTAATTTTCGAACCACTCATTAAACATTATATTATCCATATGCTTTAAAAAAGTCTGTGCTTATGCGAAGGCCGATACCTCTTTATAATACGTACGGATATTTGGGCTAACGCTTTGGCTCCCCTTCGGTAAAAATTAAGGTTTATTTATTATATATTTAGGCTTTTATTTTGGGATTTATATAAAATATGGGTAAAAGATTATAATATATAAGGGTAATTTAAAAGGTGGAATTAATATATGTAAATTATAAGAGGTAAATAAAGTTAAGGAAAGTTTAAGGGTACCTGGGAGGCCAAATACTAAGGTTAGGAGGAATATTATATTATATTTCTTATTAATATAACGGGGAACAGCCGGGTGGTTTTGCCATTTATTAATAATATAAAATTATAAATAAATTAAGTTAAGCAGGAAAACGCCAAAAGAATATAAGCTTTTATATAGCCAATAAATTTGGGTATAATTCAAGGTTTATACGGCCGGGGTATAAAAATATAATAATTATTTAACCTTACGCCTATTTTCTAATCCATAATACTATACCTTTTTTTCTCCGCGCTTTTTTTCTTTCCATCCGTTTATTATTATATATTATTATTATCCGCAATAAGCCTTACCATTATTAAGTATTATAATACTTTTAAAATACTATATCCAGTATAAATTAAATAAGAAATACCGTGTAAATAATAAATTAAACGGGCGAAGAATTACAATATATGGCAGTTATATGGTAATTATACGTCGATAATGCCTTTTTTTCCTTAATTAATTAAAGCAATACCGGCCTTGGAAATATTACGCAAGGGCTTTTTATAAACCCGCGTTCACGGAGAGTTTCGGCGATTATATAACCGCGTTTTATATAAATAAAGCCGGCCTTATTGGCCTATAATCCCTATACCTAACGCCTTATATATAGGTAATTACCTTACCTTAAATTATTACTCCTAATTTTATATTAATAATTAGGCTTTTTATAAATTAATATTTATATTTATTCGTAATTATTTACCAATTACTTTTACCTAACCATTTAATCTTCGGTTACCACGGATTACCCTAGGGATTAAATAATTTTTTATTCCATTTATTTTTATAATAGGCTAATACGGGATGCTATCCCAACCTTTATATAATATAGTATACGTATTATATATAAGGCTTGGTAAAAATATTAACGGTTTTATAAGTTTAATACGACCAATATTTTAAACAATACGTTAAAAAACCATATTTCATATTACAAAAAAATAAACCGTCCTAACCCGCCATAACCATAAGTATAGTTTTAATTTTATTATTATTAATAATAAAAGGTGGTTAATGTGATTTTTAATTATAAAAAATACCAAATAATTAAGGGTAAAAATAACCAAACTAATTATATTATATATATTATCGTAACCCCGACCAGTATATCCCCTTTCTCCTTATATACATTTTATTTTCCCTTTACTTCCGCCTTTCTTTAAAAGTCCTACAACGCCGTATACGCTTGCCATTTTATCCATATTTTACGGTTAAAATTAAATCCCCGAAATAAATATATCGCCATTTTAGGGCTTCGGTTTTACAACCTCGGGTCCGGTTTCCTTTAACGGCCAGCCCGTATTTTCCTATCCATTATTAATCCCATTATTAATTCCTAATAATCACCTAAATAACCGTACCCCGCAGCTCCCTTTGGTTTCCGAAATTGGTATAAAATTACTCCTTTATTTATCCTTTAATTATAAAAAGGGGGGGAGTACTGGGGTGTATAACCAAGCCAAACTTATTGCCTTATTAAAAAGCATTAAGATTCCAACTTTTTCGGAGGAAGAAAAATATACGTATATTTATCCCTATAAGCAGTGGACTAAGCTAATAAGTATTTTTGCCGTCCAATAGGTTATTGCATATATTATAATAAGTTTTATATCCCAAATACAAAGGGTATTAACAAAACACTCCTTAAATTACCAAAGTATAGGCATATATTTGGTAACCGCTATATTTAAAAGTGGTTTAAGGAAAAAAACATATGCCCGTATTATAGGGATAAAGTCCTTTCCGAAAGGCCCTTATATATTAAAGGAGCGCCCACACTGTATAAACCACCAATGCCGGCCTTAATATCGATTAATAACTCCAAAAACACTCCGGCAATAAAACGCTCTCCGCCCGAGAACATTATTAATGGACTTCGCAGCCCCCCTTGCAGGGCCCCTCGTAAACACGGAATTATAACCTCCAGCCATTTTTATATACGTCCCGGTACTATTAAGTCGGCTTTAATATTAACCGGTGGCCGCCCTATAATTTTTCGTTCGCAGTATTTAAAATCTATATACCCTAAAGCCGGTCCTAACGTAATACCCTCCGTTTGGCTTTAATCCATTTACATTCATTAATATTGGCCTCCCTCCGCTATAATAGGTAAAGAACCGGTGCAAAATATATGGGAAGGCTTACGGGTTTAATGGAAGAATTAGCATCGTCGGTTAAATAGCCATGGTTAAACCACTAAAGCGTAATTATTATAACAAGCATCGGGGTCATGGATTACTATACTTAGATTAGGTATATTATAATAAATAATTCGTAGGTCATTATTACTTTAAAAGTAAAAAAAAAGCCGAACAGTTCTTATTGGCAATTATTATAATAAGGAAATACGGGTAATTACGTAATATTCCAGCTCTATTAATAAAGTTTGGAAATACGACTATTATGGCTAAACCCCCTTATAAAAATTAATCCACTTGGCTGCTTTTATGGACGTTTAAATGGGTATCGCCGTTGGAATTATAAAAACCACCAGGATTTTTATTCGAGATATTATGGCCGATAAGTGTATACTCTTTTTTTTTTTTAATTTGCGGCCAAAGAGTTTATATTATTATATCCCCCCTATAGGCTGCGTATTAAAAGTAATTTCTAACCCATACGTAGGTTTGGCCTTTTAATAAGTAATTAATAAAAATATAAGAATTATTAGTTAGGTATTTAAATTGGTATAATAGGCGGCGAATACAAGTTATATTTTATTATATAAAACAAATATGCTTAAATGGTGGGAAGCGGATGGCAATTATATATTTTAGCGTACCATAAAATTTATTCGTTGGTTTATAATAAACCTCACCCTACGTATATGCCCGTTTAAAGGAAGGTTATTTTTATCGCTTTTATTACTCCGCTTTGGACCACTTGCGAGACCCGTTTTTATATAAATAATATTAATTTTTACGATTATTATTTTAAACCCAGTTCGGCTACCCTTGCACCGTTATAAATATGGAGGTTTATATAGGCAGATCCGGTGTTTTACGGTTTATATTAAAGTATATTTAATTTTTGGATTCATGCTTTTTGCGCCGAGAATTTAAAGGGGGATTTATTAATATTCTGGGGCGTTTAGAACCGGTGCTGAAATTAAACGTAAAGTTTATTATAAAGCTTGTCGATAATTCTGTAGGCATAATAAATTTTTGGCTTTTTTGCGTACCGTTTTCTTTATATATATATTAAGGAATACCGACTCCCTTATTATAATTATTATAATCGATAAGGATTTGGGGTGGTTTACCGTGGACGTTTTATAATTTAGCGAACTTTTATGATTCAGCGAACTTTTAATAATTTACGAACTCCTCGGAACTCGAGATATTATATTATACTTCCGTTGTATTATTTTAAATAAACGGTACTTTCGCGTCCCCCCGCGCTTTTGCATTCGCTATTTGAATAAACCTATTTCGGTGCCTTTTAATTATATCCCTAGTGTTCCTGAATGCAGTGGCTTTTTTAATAAAGCCCTCCAGATTGCCCGTTAAAGTATAAGCGTTAAGCTGTATTATATGGTACTTCGGCCGCCCCCCCGGCGTGGGCGGCTCCGTGGGGTGGTGGGCGTATATTTTAAGCTGCCCGTTATAATAGGTGGAGCTTAAGGTATAGGCTTTATTATTATATACGGGCTCGCGTTTATAGTTTTGCAGGCGATATATGGTACGAGCCCTATACGCTTTATTATAATATGCCTGCCTTAATGCCACGTTTGCACCTCCCTTTGGAGCCTTAATTTCGAGGAAAAAATTGGGTACCGTTGGAATATTTGTATATTTTATGGGTATGATTATTTTATTAAGGTTATATTTTACTTGGCTATGAATGGTTTCCATTCGAGCTCCGTTAAAGTAATCTGGTACTGCTTTAATAGTAATATTATTTATTAATAATTTAAGGTTGGTAAATGGGAGATTGCCCTTATTTTAAATATCCGCATTGCCGGTAATAATCGGAATTATATTATATATAATATTACCTTCCGATTTAGTCTTATTTTTTCGCCTAAACGCCCGGAATACCGATTCGGGAAAGCGCGATGGCGATAAAAACGCTTTAGTAATAAATAATCCCTAACGGTATTGGTTTAAATTACCAGGTTTTAAAATTAAACGGTTCTTCGAATATTTATATTTTTTACTATATATGCCATTATTAATAAAATATTAATTAAAATTATTATTATATGCGGATAATTTTTTAATTTTAAAAGAAATATTCGTGGCCTTTATAAATTATATTTGGCGGTCTTTAAAGGAATGGGAGGAACGATTGGAGTTTATATTTTGCGCGCCGCTTTTCGGCTTAGGATATTATATAGGTATAATTAATCGATGGCCATATATATAATAAATATAAGATTTATACCTTAAAAATAATGAAGATTTGGGCCGCCGTATTTTATAAATCGAGCAAGATTTATAAAATATACCTTAGGTGCCGTAGGACGCGTATTATTTTAACGATCGAGTTTTTTTAAGGCGCGCGGCATAAGCCAAACCTTTAATAATTTATCCCAAAACGCCGGAGGAAAATTATATTATCCATTTATTACCCTAACTTTTTTTATTAAAGGATTATCTTACGAGGGCTTATTTACGCATTATTTTTTTCGATTTTATAATCCCGTTATAAGCGAAATATCGTTGGGAATTAAGATTAAAAGGGAATTTGGGGGAATATTTAATCGGCGGTCGCAATTAGGCCGCATTTGGGCTGGCATTATAATCGAGGGGTATAGGGATATAATACACGCTAATCTGGTAACCAAAATTAAAGCGGCAAATAATTGGCTAAAAGATTTACCAAAATATACAAGGTGGGAGTCGGCAATATCGGCGGGGTATTTATATTACTCGTCCGGCTAAATAATTTACCGCAGCCAATATAATACCGTTTCCTTTATAATTGCATTTCCTTTTTAACTTTCTTATATATATTTTATTATTATTACGAAAACATATACTTAGCTTATAAGCAAACCATACTGGTTTTAATAGCCCAAAATAAAGGTACAAATTATAAATATTTAAAATAACAGGATTTTTTTTCTTATTGGTAATCTTTTTAAAATATTATTATTAATAATATATACCGCATTAATCGTAAAATTGGCGAAGGGGGATTCGGTCTTATTTATATCGGTACGTTTTTAAATTTTATCGCGCGGAATCGAAGCTAATCCGGTTAGGGACCGGTATCCGGTCGAATAAGGAGGTCGTAATAAAATTAATGCCCGTTAAAAACGGCCCCGAAATACTTAAAAATAAAGCGGAAACCTATAAAACGCTGTCCGGCGTTGAAATACCACGAGTTTTATAATTTAAATAGGAGAGCGATTATTATATATTAATATACGAGGTTTTCGGCCCATCGCTCGAGAATTTATTTAATTATTACGGCCGCCGCTTTTTGCTTAAAACCGTCCTCCTTATCGCCGACCAAATCATTTTTCGAATTAAATATATCCACAATAAGGGCTTTTTATATCGTAATATTAAGCCGGATAATTTCCTTATAAGGATTGATAAATAAGGCAATATTTTATACACGATTAATTTTGGCCTAATTAAGGAGTTTTGCGATACCGTGCGGGATTAGGATTTGGGTGGCCGCTCCTTCGGCGGCACCAATTAATATATTAGCCTTAATAATCATAATAGGATTGGTAAATTTCTCCCATTATCGATATTTTATTATTAATTTTTAAAAAAAGCAGTCTCGGCGTAATAATTTAAAATTACTTGGATATATACTTATATATTTTTTTCGCGGGTCATTATTATAACAGGGTTTAAGGGCCGTTAAAAAGAGTAAGAACGAATTAATTAAGGAGAAAAAACAAAGTTTATTTCCCGATAAGCTTTACGAGGGTTTCCCAATCGAGTTTACGGAATATTTTAAATATATGCGGTCGATAAAATTCGATAAGCAGCCCGATTACTTATATTTTTATAAACTCTTTCGAGATTTATTCCACCGTAAGGGGTTTAAATATAATAATATATTCGATTAAATTATAAAACGGTTTAACGAAATCCATAAGGGGTAAAGCTTTATAAGTATTGCGAATTAAAAATAATAAAGTCCGCCCAACGACCGTAAATCGAAAAGGCTGGGCAAAAAAAAGGTAAGAAAAATATACATTTAATTAATAATAATTATTTGGGAGAATAAGTATATATGCCTAAAAGAAACCATTAAGGGAATTAAATATGGTTTTTATAAAACTTGCTTCGTTATTTAATTTTACGCGGCCGTAATTTTATAATTTATTAAGGGTAATAATCGATTATAGTAACCGTTTTTACTAAAACTATTTATTAATATAACCGCATTTTAGCCTTTGTTGCTTCCCATTTTAATAACGCTAAGATTATCCGAGATTACCTAAAAAAAATTATAATTTATTAGGTTACGCCACCGTTATTTAACCGGTTAAGATAACGGACCAAAGATTACCTTACCATAGCCCTATTTATTAAGGCTTTATATTTAAATATTATAAGTATAATTTAATTAGTTCCTTTACTTTAATTATTTGCTCACCCTAAAGCCGATACTTTTTTCCCCCGCCATATTTTAATTACCTATATAATATATAACTGGGGCAGCTTTTATAAAAAAGGACGAGTTTTTATATATATTACGGTATTATCCCCATTCTCGCAGGGATATTTTTTATAAGGGAAAGTCGAACGCGGCCAGGATATAAGTTAATTAGCCGGGCCTTATTATTATAATTTGGATTAATACTTGGCTAGGGCCGTCGAATATAACTAAAATTTATACTAATATATACGGAAACGCTTAAGGCCGGTCACAATATATCGGATACGGTAAGCTTATATAATATCCCTAGGCATTTTATTAATATAGTCCCATAGTACGCGGGGAAACTGCTCCCTTTCCCCAAAATGATGTCCGCCTATTTTATTATAATCCCCTTTTATTATTAGGAATATAAAAATCAATAGAATGGAATAGAAGGGAAATGGCCTAGGTTAGTGGTTAAATATAATAACCAAAATTAATATAAAAACCATAGGCCACGTTTAAATGGCTGGCTCGGTTAAATATAAGCATATTAAAAATACGGGAGGGTTAATAAAAATACTAGTAAAACCACCTTTCGGGTATTAATTGGCCCGGCCGGCTCGGACGTATTAATACCCCTTCTTAATAGCCCCCCAAAAGATAAAGGTGGCTCCCATAAAAAGGGGTATTAGGCCGAGGACACTATTATCCTAATATATTAATTGGCTTTTATTACTCCTTTTATTATGGCAAGCCCGAGAGCTGGTGCCTAAGGTAAAAGTAATTAATTAATATGGCCATAATATAATAACCGGAAAAGTAAAGGTGTGGGAAAATGGGACAAAATAAAGGTTAATAATTCGACCATACTCCGCGATATTACAATTTAAAGGCGCGGCAATATAAGGGTACCATCCGGTCTCCCACCATTACGGCCATTAAATCATTATTACAATACACTTTATAATTTGGTAAAATACATATTGATTAATTAGGCGTTATTTAAATATAATTAAACCACGGAATCTCGGCTTTATCCCTGCTTTTTTTCTATTTATATTTTACCATAAAATAATAAGCCGTTGGAATAAAGGGATTAGCGGAAAATAAATAAGCCTTTATTTTTCCCTCGTCCGCGTGGTTCGTGCTCGGGAAGGTTATACCGCCAATAAATTCCCGGTCTCAAAGGGTTGGTTAAAATAACCTACTAATTATTAAAAGGGAACCGGGTTTTATAATATTTTATAATTGGTAGGCGATTAAAATAGCTTTCGGTAATATGGCCAAAAAGCGGCCGCCAGTAAAGGCGTGCCTATTTTTAGCTCGTATATTATTTACCATTCCGTTTAATTAATTGGTAAAAAAAAATAATAAGGACCCTAATAATAAAATAAATTAATAATATGGATTAAATATTTTAATTTCGAGTACTGGTGGCTCGTATAATAGGTCCATCGAGCGCCTAAAGCCTGGCCATAATAAAACCTGGCAGGAACTTATAAACGCTAAAGTATTAACGCCTTATAATACAAAGGAATATATACGGATTATTATATACGGAAAATAATAATCGGCCAAATAAAAGGCCCGGTAAATTATACAGGTAATAATATTAAAGATTAAAAAGGTTTATATATTACCCCAGCGAAATCCACATTACCCAAATATTATTAAAAGCGGACAAAAATATTAAAAATAATTATAATTAAATTATTAATAATAAAAGATTGGCAAAAATAGATGGTAAAACGAAGCCATTTTGTATAGGTTATTCGCGGGACGGTTAATAAATATATAAAAAAGGATATAATAAATATAAAAATAAACGCCATTTATATTTAAAAATATACTTTTAATAACGCGGTAAGCGCGCTCCCTTTATAAAGCCCGTTAATAATATTAGGTCCATATATAAAAATATACTTCTAATAACGCGTCTTTTTTTATAAAGCCTATTAAAAATAATAGGTCCGTATTTAAAAAATTTATTAAAAGCCAGGGATTTGGGACGGATTATTATTTTAGGGATATATATATAAACGCGTTCCGGGTTATAAGTTTCTTGGGGCCCAGGATCCCCGGATTGCCGCTTTAAAATATTAAAAATTTAGGTAAAAGCCAAAAATTTATAAAACGGGTAAAGGGAAAAGAATTATTAAAAAAATTAAATTAATTAATAAAAATATAAATTTACCAATAATCTTTACCATAATTAATATTAAATTTTTATATTATACCCGAAAACCCGTAAAAAGCCTTCGCATTAATTTTAATTTTCCGGCCCCATTTTTACCGCCGGCTAAATATATATTGACCACCGATGGCCAAACCCGGGAAATCCTTATTCCGAAACTTTATTAAAATATTATTATAATATTTTAATTCCTGGATTTAATACGCTTTTTTAGGATTACTTACCTATTTTAATTCCTAAATACTTTATAACCGGATATAAATATACTTAATGGTAAGGTAACCCATATAAAAGGTGGCATTTTTAATATAATATAATAATTTTAATTTCCTTTTATATTTTTATAAACGGGTTAAATTTAGGGCAATATCCGCCGAAAAAAAAATTAATTTCGGTATTCCCCGCCATTCCGCCCATACCCTTTTTATTTTAATCTAATCTAAAGGACATTTAATTTTATCGAACGGTATAATAAATATTACCCAGCTTTTTTTTAATTAGGACGGTTTTTCCATATTATTTTTTGGGTAAATAATGTTTAAAAATCGAGATAATTTTAGGCTTTGGGTAGCCCGGAACCAGGATTATGTTTAAAATTACGGGCGCCAGCGCACCACCGAATTAGGATTTTGGATAAATTTATAATTACGGGCTTATTTAAGCCCCGGAAACCGGGCGCACCGGCTTTAAATATTAATTGGCTAATTTTTAAAAATATATTATTTATTTTTTACCGTTAAAGAACCTTAATATTAATATATAATAAGTTTATATTTATAATACCATATTAAGGGTCCCGGATCCTGGCTCCTTTATAATTCTAAACCTTAATTTTTATTAATTAATCGGTCGTTTAATATAATTTAATATCGTAGGAAAAACCGGTATAATCGAAAATTAGATTAATAAAGCCAGCCTATATAATATGGTCGATTTAAAAACTTTCTTATCCTAAAGGCTTTTAGGAATATTATAATTACAAAATATACATAAATTATGGATACCATACCGTTAGGTAAATATAATAAAGTAATAAAAATTAATAATTATAAAATTATTCTTTTTTTCCTTATATCTCCATCCGGCGACGGGTTATATAGGCCAAATATTATAAAAATATATTTTAAATATAATTTCGATTAATTTTATAATATATAGGCATTGCGGTCCCATTCCTATATTTATTTTATATAAATAAATATTAAAAAAAAAAAAAAAGGTATTCCTTTTTTGGCCTTGTATTTTTTGGTCCTATAAAATTCCTTTAAACCTTTTTACGTAAAAGGGTTTTAAAGGAAAGGATTCCTTTGGCATTATATGGGCCGATAAAGAATAAAGGACCCTAATAATAATGCGGTACTGCCCATTAATATATCGCTTAATATTAAAAAACCAAAAACCCGATACCTTATAAATATTTTATTAAATACTGGTTTATAAAATTCCTCTCTAAGGTTTTCCTTTTTAATAAACCCCGTTTTTATATTATCTAAGCCGTTATGGAAACTAATTATATTTATCTTCGAGGGCCTTTTTTAATAAAAAAAGGTTGGCCATTAAAGTTGGATTATTATCGGCTCCTATGGGCGACCCGTATATAAATAATAATAGGCCTAAACCTTTTAATAAAGATTAATATATCCCTCGGGAGTATTTCCTAGGTTTTTTAATATTAATGTTTAAAACTGGGAAGCGGGTTTTTATTGGTCGAAGGGCTTGGCGTCCGAAGATTTAGGCTTTGCGCTTAAACTGGCGTTTTTACGATCGGCTATAATATTAAACTTATTTATAACTATACTAAACTTTTATTTTCGTTATAAATTTAGGCGCCCCTCGATATCGAAAGCCTTTTATAATTAAGTTTTATTATTTTCATATATATTAAAGTAAAGGTTTATAAGCCCAAATAATACCAGCGTATTTATAAAGGTGCTTATTTTTTTTAATTTAAAATTCTCCAAAATTATATTTATTATTTATTTGGCCAAAAAATAATGGCCATTTTTAAATAAATACCTGGAGCAGATTTAATTAAAAATAAGAATAAAATATTTTAGGAAAATGTATTACCTATAATATAAAATTAAATCGCCATATATTTAGGGATTTCCGATAATAAGGCCGTATTTCTCTTAAAGCTGGGTTAAATAAATTATATAGCGTATAAAGGTTTTATAAATTAAAGAATTAATATCGATAAATGGCTTATTATAAGATAAAAGACCGCCAAAAAAAAGGCAAATAATAATATTAAAATACCGCTTTCGGTTTATCGGGTTTTAGAATAAAAAAATACTTATTTAAAGCCGGGGATTTATAATTAGGGAAACGCCCCCTTGGATAATTATCCTTATTATTATTAAGGATTTTATAATAAATTTAAGCCTAGGTTCGGTTAAAAATATAAAAAAATACTCTGGTTCGGTATTGCACTTATTTTGTAAGAAAATTAAGAAATATAAATTTAAAATCCTTTAATAAACCTGGTTTAATAAATAAAACCTTTATTGGTATTCCATTTGGTTTAAGGTACGCAAAAATATTAAAAAAAAAGGCAATATATGGTATAATAATTTTAAAGCGAAATATAGAAATTATTATGGCGGCGATTAAAGTTTATAATACCCCTTCCTTTAATGGGTAATAATTATATATAATACTAATAACTAAAAGGGTAACGGACCATTTCGTTAAAGTATAAAAATCCGGTTTTAGGATTTTAAGTTTTTATTATATATAATTATATTTGGGAATCTGCAAAAGCCGATTATATAGGGCCATCTTTCCGGGCTCGAAAAATTTGGATCGCATAATTTATTTTCGGGCTATAAAGGCTATTAATAACCGGTAGTAATATTACCGATATAAAACTGAAAAATAATATAAAAAGCGTTAATTATTTCCTAATCGTAAATTCCATACCTTAAACCCCCAACCAGCACCCAACAAACCTAAAAATCCTTAATAATATAATAAACAACGAATTAAACACGGTAATTTTAAAAAGGTTCGCATTATATTTCTTTACCAAAGCAAATACTAATACTAAATAAAATTTTAACCCATTACCTATATCGGTTAAAGGAAATTAACAAGTATCTTTAATCCGTAAGCGATAACCTATCCCAAATTAGGAAGGACCTTGGCGATTTATTAAATAAAACACGCAATTAAATAAAAGACGGTTTCTCGCATATTTTTTATTATTTTATTTTTAAATTATACGCAGTATAATTTAATGGCGATGGGTTAAATTAGGGGATAAATATAGCCTAATTTAACGGATATAAATATTTAACCCAAAATCGAACCGTAAATATAAAATTCGCCATAAATAAAGGACCATATTATTTTTTTAAAAAAAAAAATAATAAGCTTATATAATAATTACCTATACGGCGGCTCCCATTAGGCGGACGGGTCCGTTGCGCTTATAAGTAAGATTTTATATCGAGGCAACGCGGGCTAAGCGCCCGAATTAATATACGGTATACGGTAAGATCGGTTATAAAAGGACCTCGCAGGCATACCCGTAGTGTTATTTAAATATTATAAAAATCGACATAAAATCCGTTATTTTAATAATTTTTATGGTGATTTTGGTATTAATTTTTGGTAAGGGGCAGCGTTATATTAAATGTATTTTTTGGTATTATATAAGTAATTTTATTTATATAAGTATAACGGACCCGTCCGCCTAATGGGAGCCCCACACGGCGCGGGGAAACCCGGTATACTCGATTACCCCGCATAAATATAATAATTACGCTGCTTATAATATTCCGGCGGATTTGTTATTTGCCGCTTATAGCCATGCTCGGGCTTATTATTAATTTTTGGCAAAGGCCCGTATACTGCTTATCGGATTGGGGCATATTATTTATATCTTTTAAAGCCTAAAATAAGCAGTTTATTTATACAAAAAATTAACCTTTTTATTATTATATATAATATAATTCGTATTTAATGTTTAAAATTTTGCATATTTTTATTATAACCGTTACCGTTAAACCTATACCGTAGGGTGTTTATTAAAGTGGTAAATATCGGAGCTTTAAAGATCGACGGCGGCGTGGCGATAAAATAATACTAATTGGTTAAGTTATCGGGAAGTATGGCCTAAAAAGAGATAATTTTAAATAGCGAAAAAAACCCGAAAATAGGACCAGGAGCTTGGTAGGCACCATATTAAAATAAATATGTAAATATATTCGATAACCCTTTTTATAAGGCGAGTAAACCCTTTATAAAAATACTATAATAAATGTTGGAAAAAATAAAAGTTAAAAGATAAAAAGAACGAATATTTTAATGCGTAAGTGTTAGGTGCGAGGGGAAAGGAAAGGGGAAAGGATAAAAATAATAAAGAATAAATGCGAGATTAGGGAAATCCTAAAAATCGACTCGAGAATAAGGCGGGTATAAGATTTAATATATTAAAATATATAAATTAAATTTCGTTTTTATTTTTAAATTAATAGCTTTTTTATTTCGGTGAAGCTCGAATAAATAGCCAGGAATTATTTATATTTTAAACGCCCTCGTTTTTTAGGCAAAATTAGGCGCTGGTTTATATAAAAATTAATTAATTAAGCGTTTAGGTGGGCCTATATAATATGCTAAAAATAAACTTTTGCCGTAAAGGATAAAACAAGTCCCTTTATAAATACGGAATAATAAAAATAAGTTCTCGGTTTAAATATCCCAGCACGCTTTAATCTTAGGACGATTTTTAAGGTTTTCTTAACCCCCAAGCTTTTAGGTCCTTTAATTTTCTGCTCTCCTCTCCCGTTTTCCCAGCTTTTTTCCCCCCGCCATACTTCTTCTAATTTTCTCGCAAATATCCCATTTTTTATTTTTTTACAAATTATTTAATTATTTAAAAATATTCAATTACCTGGAGTATACCAATTAAAGGATACTTATACTGCATTATACTTTTACCTATTATTAAGGGACGGTTACCCTTAATATATATTAATAAAAAGAGAAGCTTTACACCTTTACATTAAAAATATAAATATACTTATATATCCGTTATAGTGCTATACCATTATTATATATAAAAAATGGCGCAATATATATTTAATATAATACCTACCATATTAAATTTTATATTTTTATATTTCTTTAAATAAGGGAGCCGGTAAAAGGTTTTTACTGGTAAAATATCGGTCCGACGCCTTTATTTTTTCCGTATATATATATTATTTTAAAATATTCTTATAGAGGCCGGCCAAACGGTGCCTATTATATTAAAATTTAACCTTTTATATTACGAAAAGTTTTCCTAAATTAAAAGCAATTTCCTTAATAATTTTATAAAATACCCCAAGCTGGTATATTGGAATATTATTATGCCCAGTCCATTTTCCAATCCATTTTCTGGCATTTAAATCGGGGCGTAAAATAAAAGGCGTGTCGGAAACGCTTATATAAACCAAAACGGCCGCCCAAAGGGCTGGAACTAAAAGGCTTTTTCTCTCTCCTTTATCGCTTTTCCAGTTTCCGTCCTTATCCATAATGGAAGTTTAATATATAAAACGGGGGGTTTTTTATATATTATTTTTACGGAAATAACCTTTAACCCTTTTCCAAATAAAATTTTAAAGTTTATTTTTAAACCACTTTATTTTTAGGTATCCAGGGACGGTAAGGAGTGCGCCATATATTCCCCGAGCCGAATTAAGGATCCGGGCAAATTGGTTAATGCTAAACATTATATAAAATGGCCTTTTTTAAAAACTTGGTTCCTATATTTATATGGGATTACGGAAGGGGAAATTACCTTATTTTGGCTTGGTTTTATAATTCCTTTTATTCGGCATTAAAATACTCGTATACGTTAAAGCTCTTTAAAGGTAAAATAATCCTATGGTTAAATTTAAATTATATAAATATTTTTTAAAGTTTTTAATATTAATTATAAATCCTCGATTTTAAGTTTTATGGCCAGGCAAAAATCTATTATCTCGGTTTATTTAAAATCGTCGAAAGCGTTATCGGATTCGTCGGAGTTATTAAAATCGTTAAAGTCGTCGAAATTGTTAAAGTTATTAACGATTTCCTTTTATATTTTTATAAAATTTGCGTCTCCTTTTCCGGGGATTTATAATTGGGAAATCGATATATTTAAAAAGGGAGCGGTGGTCGGGTTTTTTTTATTAAGGATAAGGGTAAAAATTAAATATAATAAAGGAAAATAATAACCCGCCGAAATATTAGGGGGTTAAGGTATTTATAAATAATTCCTACACCTATTATTATAATAGGCATTTATTTTTTATATTATAATCGTTAGGGGTATTTAAAATAATGCCGTGGTTATAATTTCCGTTCCCGCGATTTTAAAACAGGACCTTAAGGCTAGTAATCTTAGATTAAGTTATTTTATAAAAACCTATTGGTTTTATACCTATTAAATTCCATAATGGCCTCGGGGTATAATAAAAATTGGCCGAGTTTATAATACCGATTATATTTTTTTCGTCCATATATTATTTATTATTCCTTAAAGCGATTCCCCAGCCGAAGAAATAAAGCTATAGGGTTAACCGGGCTCCTTATTTACTTATAATACGTGATATTATATAATATAAAGTTTTAATATTTTTAAAAGGGTCCGGTCGGGAAGGAAGGTAATAAAGGACCTAAAGCACTTCTTTTAAATAATACGAATTCCATAAAGGGGCAGTTTTAAACCCCCAAATTACTCGATAATTATTTCCTTAAACTTAATACCTCGTCTTCCTTAACATTATCTTATATTAAATAATAACCACCCGTATAATTTAGGTGGATTTTTAAAATCGCATAACTTTGGGCGGAATAACCTTGGCTTTTATACCGTAATATAAAAATTAAAGTAAATTTTAGGAGAAATCCTGGACTAAAAGAGGTTTTGTATTTTATTACGCCGGGATTTTATACCTAATAAGGTACCTCCCTAACCTAAGGCCGATATATTAGGCGTTTTTAATAGCCTGGACGATAAATATAAGCGACCAGGGCGGGTATAAAAAGAACATTATTACCGACCGGACCTTACTGGATATTATAAAAAGCTTTAAATAAATAATTTTTAATTCCATAAGGCCGATATATATAAAATACCTTTTATTTACTCTTATAAATATAAAATAAATGGCCATAAGCGGGTATATTATATTAATAGGCGGGAGCTTTTGGTAAAGTGGTGGGAAGTGGATTTTTAAAAAGGGAAAATATATAAGTGTATAAAATGGAAATATTTGGCCATATAACGGGAAAGGAATTGGTTGGGGAACTTTATTTTTATAAAGGCTTAACCAAAATATAAGGCACGAGTGTGATTTTTAGGCCGAAAAAGCCTAGGTGAATATATGGTCCGTAATTATTAATATGATTAGGGTCTTAGGCTTATCCTGCCTGCGGATCCTGGCCGGAATATATATTTAATATAAAACTTTTTAAACCATTTATTTATATTACCCAATGCACCGTAAAACCTATCCCGCAATATATTATAACTCGCTTAAAAAGTTATCTTTTCCTTATTTCCGCGACCCGCGCTTCCTTTTCCGGTTTTGGCCACTCGGGGTAATAATACTTAAGAAATACTCGCGGTTTTTTACGCACCGTTATTAGGATTTTATTAAGTATGTTTTTATATTTTACGGTTTATATATTAAGGGTATTGGCCCGTTTATACCATAATTGCGGTGGCGGCGTGGCATAAAGGGCCTAGAGGATAAAGGTAAAAACCTGCGCCACGGTTATATAATAAAGCCTGGTTTTATTATTATCCAGAATATTCAGGTTCGGTATATACACGAAATAATAAACGGTGGTAAAATTATTCGGAATATATAAGAAAATAAAAACTTTACCTATATATATATACCCGTATTAAACGCCCTTATTAATTATATAGAAAAAAAGTTAGGTAATCTCGACGCGAAAATAAAGCCCTTACCATTTTTATTAATTATATTACATTTTGGTTGGATTTCGAATTTTAATCCTATAAAAATTAATCTGCCCGGTTACCCTTTCCTTTAGCCCTATGGCGGGTGGCCGCCGTATTATTTTTACCTATAAATATATTTTCCATGAATTAAAAAATATTGGTAATATTACCTAAATTTATATAGCTTTCGAATATTACGGTACCCTGGAGTCTAAAACTATCCCGTAAAGGCGGGTCGTTACCTTTTTAACCAATATTTGGACCGTATTCTCGACGGTATTACGCTTAAAATTCCGAAATCCGATCTCGTTATTAATTGGGCGGATTAAAGATTCCACGTATATTAATTAATACGGGAATAAAAAAATAGGTTAAAAGTATAAAAAGGCTTCCGGGAATTAATCCTAAATGCTTTTTTGGCTTATTATAAAGGTATCCCAAGAAACGATTCGTTAGGGGAAGATTTAACCGGTCGGGTTTATGGTATCGCCTTATATAATAAAAAAGCGGTTAATTATTATTTCGATTTTAAAATTAATACCCAACCCTTTACCTCTTTGCGGTATCGTTATTCCTCCTTTACCCTATTCTCGGTATTTTTAACCCTTTATAATAAACTTATAATTTTATCCATTATAATCGCCGGCGTAAATA
This sequence comes from Zalerion maritima, assembly GCA_022664585.2. NCBI lineage: Eukaryota > Fungi > Ascomycota > Sordariomycetes > Lulworthiales > Lulworthiaceae > Zalerion > Zalerion maritima. The sequence continues at coordinate 115,199 of JAKWBI020000024.1, read as the reverse complement.
ACCGTATCGCTTTTTACGTGGATTATATCCCCTGATTTTTATTTGGTTAGGCGATGGATAAAGCCGAGGACGCTGGTCGGGATAAAAGATTATTTTTTAAAAAACGGGGTGCCGTAATACGCGGCGTTTTTTCCCGATATAATAAGTCGGAATTAATAAAATTCGGTAACGGAAAAATAAGGGTCCGCCAAATACGGGGTCCCGAACCAAATATTTATATTGGGTTTGCCAACGCGTAATTTAACCATGCCTAAAAACTCGCTCGCCTATTATACATAACTTTCCATATTTGGTATTACCGAAATAATTCGAGGCCCCGATAATTAAATTAAAGCCAAAAAAAACTCCATACTTATTATAATAAAGAATATACCAATTATTAATACCCTTTAAAAATTAAATTACCATATATTTTTTTTCGGCCCTCCTATTTTTATAAATATTATCGAAATTAATCGTTTTTTGGATTATACGCTTTTTCCTTAGGGGTACGGAATTTAAGGCGTTTTCGAGGGCCTTTTTTAAGGAGCAGCACCGAAAAGGGAAATGGAACGGAAGGTGGAAAATATATAATAAAAGGAAAATAAATAAAAAAGGATAGGAAATCGGGGAGACCTTAAAATTACCTAAGCTAAAGATAACTTTCCCCTTTCCAATATATTAAAAAACGAAATATTAAAAATTAATTCTTAATTTTTAAATTCGGATTTTCGCTCTTATAATATTTTTTTTTATAATATATATTCTTTATTTTTATTCTTAGTACTTTATTTTTAATAATTTGGTGGGTCTATTTTTAAAAATCCCGTAATAATACGCTATGCCCCAAGCTAATAAAAAATAATAATAACGGTAAACCTTTATCCCTTATTAATATATTAGGCTTATTATCCCCGATTTTTAAACCATTTTAAGGCGTTAATATAACTTTTAACGGCCGCCTGCGGCCGAATTATATAAGTTTTAATAAATAAATGCGGTATTATAATTTAGGTAAGGCCGCGATTTTTGCGGGAGATTGGTAATTTTATTAGGAGTATTTTAAAGCTCGTAATAAATTTGCGAGGTTTAAATATGGTATTCCACCATTTTACCATTTAATATATTATTCCTATAAAAATTATGGTAAAAGCGAACCAAAAAAGTATCCGGAATGGTTGCCCAGGAATTACCGAAATTTAAAGCTCGTTATTTAATAAATTTGCCTCCTCCTTAAACTTAATTATTATAATGCTGGCAGCCATTAGGATAATGGCTCCGTTTATAAAAAAAAGGAAATTTATAATTATTACCTTTTTTTTAAAAAGGTACCAGGCTAATATTATTATAAATAGGGGAAAAATTCCGGTTAAAAAAATCCCTATCCTATATAATCCCGTAATTATAATTATGGTAATATTAATTTGGTATATAACGGTTTTAAACCCGGGAATAAGTTAATTTAGGTTTATTTTAAACGGACCGAAATTTAATTTATAATCGAGAAGTTTTATTATATTAAATTTATTAATAATATAAGTGGTTATATTTAAGGTTATCCTTAAAATAAACGAGTTTTATTAAAATATTCCCTGGTATATATACATTAAATAAAGTAAGTACCATTTCGAAAGTTTAAGGATATTTATAAATTTATTAACTTTATTATTGGCTAAATTAAAAACGCTATCCGCCATATCTCCTGCCAATGCCGTCGTTAATGTATAAATATTATCGAAGAAATCGTAAAATATAATAATTGGCTGTATGGAGCCTGCAGCACTTATAATATTAAATAACGCCTTTTGGGCCATACTAAACGTATTTATTTGGATTAAATTAATTATAATATTAATACAAGGGCGAAGAAAAATATACCAAAACGATATAGTATTTTTCCAAATATCCTGGCCGAGATCCGGCATTTAAATAAAGCGATACCAATATAAAAATAATAATATTATAATTAAAGGGAATAAGGAGCGGAAGGTATATTTTACGTTTGGTACTGGGTAATACGTATTGGTTGCCGGCTCCCGCTTCGGAAACTGTTTTATATAAAAGCCCTATATAATAAATTTCTATTAAAAAAGGGGCCTTGGATTTGGTGTTTTTGGTTCCCTAATCTTATTATATTATATTTAAAAATAAATATATAAAAATGGGAACTTCTTATATAAACATTTATTTAAAAAATGGTCTTTTTAACCCTTTAATAATCCCGAAAATCCATATCGATCCGCATTGATTATATACGCATAAAAATAAAATAAATAAAAGGAAACCAAGGAAAATATTCGTTAAATATATTAAAATTTAATTATAAAAAGGCTTAAAAGTTAAAAAAGGCAATTAATTTTAAGGTTATACCGGCTTGGAAAATTTGCGGAGTTTCGAATATTATTTAATTAATCCCATATAAAAAATATTATAATAAATATATAATAAACTATTATCCCCGAAATGGAATATAATAAGGGAATACCTATTATATTTATACCTAAGCCTTTAATTTATTTACCCGGCGAACCATAATATATATAATATATATAAGCTTTTTTAATTTTCCCTGGTATAGGTAATTATTATAACCGAAATCCGGTAAATAAATAGAACCAGGATTAAAGATTAAAGTTATTTTAATATAACGATCCTTTGGTATATTCGGGGAAATGGGCGGTTCCTAACCCGCCAAAAGCGTTGGGATTTAAAATAAAATGGATTAAGGTTTAAATTAATAAATATTGCGTGGCTTTGGGAAATTAATATTCGGCTTTTTAATTATAAGGGCCGGAGGGGGTAAAATAAAGTAAAATATAATATTAATAGGGGAAATAAATTCGCTAATTAAAAAATGGTTATTAGCTCGAATTATATTCCATTCACGGTAATATTTATATTACGTTTAATAAATATAAACTTTTTATTTAATTAAACGCCGTTATTTTTAAAAATAACTTTTTCGTGGAATTAATATTACTCGGAAATTATGGTATGGTAAAATATATAGGGTATGCGGAGTAATCGAGGGGACCGGTAAGTTATACGGCAATTATAATAAGGGCGGGTGGCCTAAAAAGCCCATTATACAATTATATAATATCGAAGGGCGTATATTAAAACGGTTGGTAAATAACCTATATAATATATTATGGTAAAAACTTCCCATTTATCCGATAATAAAAACACTATCGCAAAATAATAATACATACTAATAATTTAATAATTCTTACCCGGTTAAACTATAAATAAAGTATTTATAATAATCGTATAAATAAATAATCGTATTAATAAAAAGAAATAATACCCGTGGAATTAAAAATTACTGGTTCCTGCCCCAAATGGTGCCGGTAATAGGCAAGCAGGAGGATTAATTCCCACGCACGAAAACAGGATTTTAACTGGGTAGAATTAACGCCGGCGATATAATGGATTAAACAGGCGCCACCAACGTATATTATTTATATAATATAGGGCTGCAAACTTTATAAAACCCCTATAATATTAAAGCAGCCAATTAAATATACATTTCGATATATATATTACGCCGAACTACCCGTAATCTTGCTGCGGAAGAAATAAAAATAAGAAAGTAAGAAATGAAAATTAAAAAAAAGAAAATGAGAAAAGGAAAATGAGAAAAGGAAAATAAGAAAAGGAAAATGAGAAAAGGAAAATAAGAAAATGAAAAGTAAAATCGTGGAGACCCTACATATATAATATACAATATGGCCTGGTCGCACGTTTACCAACAAAGCCCAAAACAACTCGATCGCATTTCTCCGCGCACACATATATAACGCTTTTATAAATTACTTACATCCCTCCGTCCCGTCCATATAAAAAGCATATATAAAATTACCAATTATAAATTACACCACGCCTTATATATAATTAATACCTTATTTACCGCCTTTCTCCCCTTTGCCAATTTAAATTTATAATGGAATTACCTAATGCCCTATATTATAACTGCTCTCTTTCCAGGCTTATATTAATCGAACCCTTAAAGGCACCAAACCGACCAAAAAACCTGGCCCAAACCCCTTTTTTTGGTTCTTCTTTAAATTTTTAACGCCAGGTGGCAATGGCACGTCTTGGAAATATCTTTAAAAAAATAAAACTAATATTAAAAAGATTAAACCAGCTCCAAGTTCTCCTAAAGCATAAATAAATGAAATCGAAAAAAAACCTACAATAACCGGTTTATTAATACTTTTTAATATATAATTCGATCCCATTATTAATAAAAAAATAAAGCACGAAAAATAAACTGCATTATTAATATACCTTTAGGGTTTAACTTATTTTATAAAGATTTCTCGATATTACTATATTATAGGAATCTTAATTATATTCCCCTCCCGTTATCCGGACAATATAAGGATTACGGATAGTGCCAGCCACTTGCTTTATAATTAATGGCGGAGGAAACTTCTCCCAAAAAACGGATATAATAAAGCTTCTTAAAAATATCATTTATAAAAATAAAGAAATCCATAAAATTTAAAAGGATTATAACCCAGCTTTCGAAGATCGTAACTTATTTAAATTCCCAGCGGAACTTTTATAATCTGCCGTCCGAGTAAACCGTAAGAAGGAAATGCAGCATTTTTATAATACTACAATATCGGCTTTCATTATAACTTCTGGCGCAGGCGGGCCTATCGCGCTCTTTATAGAAATATTCCCCTAAAATTATCTCTGGATTGGTAATAAATAAGGCCTCGGATACTGATCGGGTACATATTACAACGCAATTTTGGTGGGAAATAATGATCGATAAAAGAAATCTTTAATAATGGCTGGTTAGGATTAAATAAAAAAAAGTAATTATCCATTAAAAATGCGGTTATAAACCAAATACGGCTTATACTGGTTAACGTATAGCTTAAACGCGTGGGGGTCGCGTTATAGAATTATTATAGGCGTAACTATACAAACCGTAAAAAGGAAAATACAATATCTACCGCATAAAATTTTTATAATCTGCGTATATTTAATTGGAATTCCATAATACCGATAAAATTACAAATAAATTCTTCCGTTATTATATTTCTCCACGGCCCGAATATTTACCCGCCTTTAAATACCGCTGGTATCGAATTTTCCGGCGAAATAAATAATAAGGTTAAATGCATTTAATAAATAACCTCGATAATTAATTCGTTATTTTTATTAATTAACTAGGCTTTAAATATCGGATTTTTACTGCCCAATTTAAAATATTATAACCGGAGATTATTTTTATCCTTATTCTTATTATTATTATTAATTATATTACCATAATCCTTATTTAATAACTCTCCCACTTTTCCATTATCCTTTAATATTTTCTCCGCCTTTTTTTTTCCAATATTTATATTCTTTATAATAAGCCTTACGGTAAGCTTTAGGATTATAATAAACCTAAGGAACGCCATTTTCCCCCTTATATAAATAAGCCTGTTTTCCAAAACCCATAACTGGATCTCGCCGTAAAACCTTCGTATTATAAATTTTAAAATATACCAAAACCCCCGGGGCCCGTAATACCCTAATATTATTAAACTTTTCGATTTTATTTATTAAAATATACATTCCTAACCCGAACGCACCTTTTTTATAAACTTTCGGAGAAAAGTGGAGTTTTAAGCCTCGGAGCTAAAATTAAAAAGGAGGGAGCGCATAACCTTATTGTATTTTTTAAGGCGCGAATCCAGGTTTTCCCATTTAATAAAGGGATAACCGCGGTCCTGCCAAATTTATTCGGCCGACGCGGTATTATAAGCCGTGTAAAATTATTATTATATTTTTATTTTAAAGGAAAGATTGGGTAGGTACTTGGTTAATAATCCTATATCCATAGGGGTACCGCATATAAGGCAGGTTTCCTTTACGGTATTTCCATTATTATAATCTATATTATTAATAACGAGTTTATTTTCGTCGGAAAAATAAAGAAAAAAAGCCTTATTAGGGATATAATTTTTAGGTGGGATAATAAGCTTAGCGGGCTGCGTAGGCGAGGGGGGTAATTCGGGAACTTTAATCTTTTTCCGCTTTTTTATAAGGGATTAAAAAAAATATATTATGGTTTATTAATAATAATAAAAACTTATTATTTTTTCCTTTACTCCAACTAATTTAATATTTGGGGAATATCGTTTCCGTTTGGCGGATTTAATAATCGGTAACGGGTCGTCCGTAATTAAATCGATAATTGTTCGGGTTTTTATAATTTGGAAAAAAAAAGCTATTAATAGGCGGGAGTAAAATAAAAAAATATAAAAAAGGATAAGTAAGCTGGCGGGGGGAAGGTGGCGGTATATATACCCCGTTTAAAGACCTATTTTATGGCCAGTCCTACATTTACTCCGCCAAAATAAGGAAAAAGGTATAATTATTTTTTTTCTCCTTTCCAATTATTATTATCCTCTTAATCCTGCCGGCCTCCTAATTAGGTTTTTAAAATGGGGTCGGATTATTTTAATTAATCGATATAAAGCGAATGATTAATATTATCCTATACTTTTAAAAAAACATTTACCCTAAATACATTATTAAAGTTTCGCATAACCAGTTTCGAAAACAATTTTCCGCTTATTTTATATTTTATGCTTTATAATATATCGCCACTTTTGCCTAAAAGGTTAGGCCGCTTATAGGCCTACCTGGCCATATAAGCGTAAATATACCCTTCCAGCTATCTCGAAACCATATATAAAAATCGCCCGATCGATAAAAAACGCTATAATATAAAAGGATCCGGATTATAAAGTTTAATCTTATCCTTATATTATAATATTAAAATCTTACCCGAATGGTTAATTTTGATCCCTGGAAGGCCGAAAAAGGAAAAGGGAAAAGGTGGCCAAATATTTAATCCCTCTCCCTCCTTTTTTTTCCCATTCTTTTTTTTCCATTCTTTTTATCTTTCCATCCTTTTCGTCTTTCCATTCTTTTTTTCTTTCCACCCTTTTCCCCATTTTCCAGCATCCAAACGATTCTCCTATTTACGTACCCCGAAATAAATGCTTTTTTTCGCTTAGTAATACGGTCACCCGGTTTATATTGGAGAATATATATTAATGCCTAATAATAAATAATAATTATCGAGCCCAGGCTGGGATATCGTGTTCCTGTACAATATCCCAAACCGAATAAACCATCCGATATTAAATTTATAGCGGAGCTTTTTAACCTTATCCAAACCAGATTAGTATAATATTATAAGTTTATATTTTAAGGAAATATTAATACCGTATAATAAACCGTAATTCTCGAATTAATACCGGGGATTTATACCACGGTACTATTAAAAAATCTAATATTAATATTAAATCTCAATATTATGGTTAATATAAATAAAACCGAAATCTTATTTTTTGGCAATTAACGAGGTATACGCCAATAAAAAGAGATTTACGAACCACCCTCCCAAATAAGTAATATTTACCTCCGCCTATAAAACCAAAACCAGGCCGTAACGATAACTATTATATACCTTACCTGGGGCGAAAAGATGCCTGCTTATTGCGCAATTTATTGGGACGGATTCTATATAACCTTACAAAATCGATTCCATAATACTTATTCCATTTATATTTTAATGGGACGTAAATAATTATACAAATAAAGGACGAATTATAACCGGGATTCCGATAAAAAGTATAATTATTTGCCATTTAAAAATAAAAATGCCGTACCCAGGAAAAGACGGGCAGGGAAAAATAAGGGCCCGAAAGGCGTGCAGCCAGTGAAATAATATAAGGGCTCGATTAAGGGGAAGCGCATTATTATTAATTTAACGGGCGAAGATTAATGGTACGAGGGTAAATATGGCCTATTATTATTATAAATAATTATACTTTTAATAAAGCGTTTAATGGATCGGTATTATGGTTTACGGTTTGGCATTCTTTTATAATTCGTTTTATAATTTTAAATAATTCTATATAAGGTAGGAAATCGATTTTTTTTATTTATACGTAAAAAGGGGGCCGAAAAGTTCGCTTATATAATATTGGGCTTGGGGCGGGCTTGGCGTATTATTTAATTATTGGCCCGATTTATTAATTAATTTAAGGTGGGAGTATATTTGCTTTAATAATATAGAAACCGGGGCCAAGGTATTCGGGGTATTACGTACCCGAGATTAAATAATTATTAGGTCGGGCTTTTTATAAATAGGCAGCGGCGGATTTATAATATTAATAATTTTTATAATATTTTTTAAAACGATCCCGGCGATCGAAGTTTTTATTATAAAAATGGTATATATACCGTTAATTATTAATATTTATAAATTTTTATTAAAATATTAAAGGGGAGAAAAATAAGAATAAAGATTAAAAAATATAATTTATATAATAATGGATGTATTTTTGTATAATACGGATATTAATATATACCTTTTACGGCACCGTTATAAGCGGGAGAAATAATATTTCCTGGAAAAAGTTTTAATGCCAAATTCCTTGGAGGTACTATTCGCGGTAAAGAATAACCGCCGTATATTAATTTTAAACTGGTGCATTTTTTATACATTAAACGGGTTTTATTGCATTTTATCCTTTATTCTTTATGGAAATGCCACCTTATTAATTCCCAATGCGAAAATGGCATAATTAAAAGGGAAACTTAATTTATAGGTAAAATAACCTATTTTTACTTTTAAATTGGCCCGTCGTTTTTTTTTTAATGGTCGGGTATGCGGATTTTATATTATATTTAAGGGGGCATTTGGGAAAACTTATCCCTAAATAAATGGCCGAGGGTCCGGTTAGGGATATTAATATATAACCGGTAAGGAAATTATGGTATCCTTAATAGGCTCCGGAGAATAATTAATCTTTATATTAAGTAATAACGCTTGGAGTTTAAAGCTTAGGTATTAAATTATAATTGGTTTAGGTCTTAAATTATCCGTCGCAATATGCCTCGGCTCCGTATAAAAAGCCGGCAGGTATTCCATATTAATAATAATAGGGAGGATAAAATAAAGAAGGATATTATAAAGCGTGCCAAAATCGCATTTATAAATAATATGGTATTTTTAGCGAAAAGTGGATTAAACTTCGGAGACGGGTACCAGGTAATACGGCTGGATATATAATATTAAATAAAAATAATTTTTTAAATTTATTTAATTTAAACCTTTAACGCCATATAGATTATGGTATGGTATATGGTTAGGGTCCAGTTTCCTTGGTAACTTTATTAAAATATATAGAATAAGGATATTTTCGTTAAGAATTTTAATACCGATTAAAATATTACTACCGCCACATAAATTTTATTTTATACCCTAAGAAATATACAGTAATAATACAAGGCGGTATAATATTACCAAGCATTTTTATAATTTACCCCGGAATATTAATTTATTTTTAATTGGGTTTTTATATAATACCGCCCGAGCGTTTATCGATATATTAATTAATTATAATATGGGGGACTCGGTATTTCCGCTCCGCTGGACGGGACGGAATATAACGCCGAATCAATAAGCAAATTATATATATTATTATATTAATATAGGAATAAAACTAATTGTAAACGCCACTTATCGGTGATATTATTATCTCGAAAAAAATTAAAATTATTTTTATTTATTAATTTATAGCAGGTATTCCTATAAAGAGATATACCACGAAGAAAATTTAAATAACTTGTATAAAGCAGGATAATTAAAAATATATTATATAATATAAGGAATACCATAATAATTTCGGAGCGGTCGACTAATATTTTATAAAAGGGACTATAATAAGTATATTATAAATTTCTTTTATATTCGCGGCCTTTAGGTGGGACTTATAATTAACCAAGGATAATATTAAGGTGGGAGTCCGTAATTATTAATAATTGGCCAAACGAGGTCCGGTCCGTATTTAACCATGGTTATTTAGCGAAATAAAGGGGAAAAAGGGGAAAGGGATAAAGGACCGTATAGCGATAAATTATTATTAAATACCTAAATACCGATATTATAATAGCGATATTAAAGCGTAAAGGGTTTTCGAAGAAAATGGGATAACGGCGCAACGCGTTTAAATAACTGGTCGTTTATTTTATCTTTTGGTCATATGCAGCCAGGGGCTGGCCAGGACTTAAATAATAGTACTTAACTAATGGTCGCTTATATAGGTATATGTCCTAAGGTAAAAGCGCCAATTCTTTTAATTATCGAAATATATTTATTTTAACCCCGCTTGGTTTATTAATTATACCTCGTATACTATATTATTCTCCTTCGGGGTAATAAAAAAAGGCGTATTATATACCTTGCCTACCCTCCAGTACAAATCCTTACCATTATATCCCGTTTTAATTTCCAGTTATAATATTCGTGGCATTTCTTTATACAAGTCGAGCTTAATTCGTCCTAAAAAAAGGTGTTTAATATAGTAATACCGTATAGGGATAAATTCGGGCCTATAGCGGTTCTGCTAATGGTAAACGTGTGGGGCGTTATTTAAAAAGATCTTCTGTATATTACTTACTAGGTTGGTTTATTGGCAGGCGATTCCACGAGTATTTATCGAAGTAAATATTTTATAAAAAAAAGCCTCCTCCTAACCAGGTTAGGAATACTGATTATTTATTCACCTTTAGCTTTTTCAGCATTATATTGCAAGCTTATACGCGTACCATGCCAGACTTAAGTCCTTCCGGATAATTATTTATAAACTTATTCGGTTAAATTATCGCGGGCAATACAATATTGGATATAAAAGTAATAGGGATATAAAACTATATTGCGGGATATAATTACCCTGATTTTATTAGATTTAATAAAGCACAAGGTGGCGTAAGGATTATCTGTTATATATAATATACCTAAATATTTTATATTATTATAAGTATGGCGTTTTAAAGTATAAAGCGGAAAAGACCAATATAGGATATATTATAGGCATCCCTAATAATACCTTGATTTTAAATATATTTTAATATATACGATTATATTTAAATATAATTACCGATCCATTTTACCTAAATTGGCCTAATACTAAATTAAAGAAAATTTTAATACGGTTATTTCCGCTGGATTATAAGCAGGTGGTGCCCTTATTATTTTAAAATTTATAAAAAATATTAATCGAACATTACTTATTTTAAATACCGGTAAATTATACGCTCGCATTTAATATAAGGATTTTAACCCTTAAATAATGGTAATAAGGTATACGGTAATTATATACCGAAGGTATAACCGGCATGGGAGAATATAATTAAGAAATTATCCAAATAATATTAGGGTAAATGTTAAAATTAGGAGGGGGTTGTTTTCGAGTTTAAAAAGGCGTCCTATATACCGTGGGTCCGTAACGGGTCCTTAATTTGGCTTTGCATGGTCCCGGGGGCTAATAAGCCCGGTTTTTTATAATACGCGGGGGCGCTAAACGTGAATTATTAAGATATATATACCTACGGATAGGGCTTTATTTATTGGTTGATTAAAATAAGGAAATATTTATTATATGTAAAATAAAATAAATCGCTTACCTTTAGCTCCAGCCTTAATTAAACGACTTTTATATTTGCACCTTATTTAATCTAAACGGTATAATTAACGGTATCCTTTTTAAGCTATTATTTTTAATATTATATTTGGACGCTTTTTCGTGCGTATATTTTACCCATCCCTGGATATATACCAATACCAAATTCTTAAATATTAATAAATAATTTTATATTAATAAATAATTTTATATTAATAAATTATACGCCTTAAATGGTGCCAGTACCCATAATGTAATAAAAAAAACCATAAAGATTAGAAAAGATATAATAATAAGCGTAAGCGGAAAATATAACTTATACTTTAAGCCTGGTAAGAGTTTCTAAAAAGAAAAGGAAAGAATATTAATAAAAGTGGTATGGGAGATAAAGGGTGTCCCCCAAATAAATATAAGATCGTAGCTCGAAAAAAGAAAAAAGCCTAATAAGATAAAAATAATAAAAAATAAAAGGCAGCCATATAGGATAAATATCCTCCAGGCGTCGGTAAGGGATTTAAGGGGATAATATAAAACCGATTAATACTGGACTTGGTTAATTATTTCGGAATAATTATTATAGGGGTAAATTAATACCTTTACGTATATTAAATAAATTATATAAAATATTTAAAAAGCGATAAATACGGTATAAATAAGGGACGGATCGAAAGACTCGGTAAAGAAAATGGTGATAAGAATTATAAAAAGGAGTAAATTAATAACGAATATCGAGTATATTACCTAAACAAAATACATTTTTTAGGCGCTAATAATATATTAAATAATATTAATGGTAATGGTAAATACCCAAACGCCTAAGGCCCAATAAAACTAAGGGTTAGAAACTTAATACGCTGGTTAGGATATAATACTATGGTAAAGAATATTATATATACCTTTAAAGTAAGGCAACCGGCCGCTTAATTGGACCCGGGCCATTTTTATATACAGTATTATTATAATCCAGTAAGGTATTAAAAAAAATATATGGGAAAGAATTTAATAAATTAATTATTAATAAAACAATATAAATTATAAAGGTTAAAGATTTACCGGACGGAAACTTATTGCTTTTCCGGTCTTTATACCCCGAAACTCGATTATACGGTGCGTATAATTTAATGGGGTAATATTTCGTAATTAAACCAATAATTATCAAGGAAACCTTATAAGAAATAGAAATACGAATAGTTTTCCTTGGGTATAAAATAATTAAAAGAAAAATTACCTATTATTAAGTATGGCCGAGTTTCCGCCGGAATAGGTTTTATAATATAACTTACCTGCCTCCCCGTTAGAAACCTTTTTAATTATTATATTTAATAAAAGGCGTGGCGACCGAAATATTAATATTTTTCCTCCCTACGGGGGCTATAAATATATTATCCATTACCACTTATAATTTTTTAATTAATAAATATATTTCTCGGCTAGAAACTCCTAATATTAGTCCGAACGTTTAATAAATTATTAGCTTACCGCATATTCTTAAGCCTTACCCTAAACCATCCCACCTGGTATTTTTAGCGCGATCCCAGAACGGTATACCAGCCCCGTAAGCGTGGGTTTATATAAAGATTAATATATATAATTCCCTATTAAAGTTCGTTATATTAAAAATACACCCGGCATGGGTGGGCGTATATTATAATTAATCGGTATTATTATAATAAATTATTTATAAGGAGTTATAAAAAGGAAAATTGCCAACCGATAAAACATAGGTGGCCATTATTAAAAATATAAGTTTTATATAAAATACAATAAAGGAAACGCAGGTATTTGCCTTTAATAATAACCCAACATCCGATTTAAAGCTTTTTTCCGCCAGGCTTTTATCCGTAAATAATATACCTAAGGCTTATGGTTAGCGCCAAATTTTAATATTTTTCTATAAAGTATAAATAATACTTATACAGGCCAATATACGTGGATTTTCCAATCCTTTAATTCTTTTCCTATATTGGTAAAAAAAACCATAGTTTTTTTAATAGGCCAATATAAACGTTTAATAAACAAATCTATATTTATAATAAGGGTATATTTTATACGCTGGCGATTCCGGGTTCCTATAATATTTATTAATATTTCAGCACTCCCAATTAATTATAAAAACCTACCAAAATATTTTAAGTTTTTGTCTTTTACCCATCGGTTTAATAACCATTTAAATTCCTTTTTTATAATCCCAATAAACCCGGCGGTTTTTATTATATTTATATATATTTCCATATTATATATTATATAACCAATACTTTCCCACGCTTTGGTTTTTTTAACCTCCCATTTATGTAGATTTTTACCTATATAATTATCTATTTTTTAAAACTGAAATTAAATAAGGCCCATAACCTTTATCTTAAACCACCCCCCAAAAGCCAATATATTTAATGCTTAAGTAAAAAATCTCGACGGGGCTCGGATAAAGGGCATAAAATTACCTACGTGGATAAATTAAAACTTTTTATTAAAGTTCTAATCCTGTTTAAGGTTATCGAGTTAAAAAGTAAGGTTAGGCGGTACCAATTACGGCTGTATTAATATTGGATGGTAGCCGAGAATAACGGTTTGTAAATTATTATCGGTAAAATTAATGGCCCAATATCCATAACCAGTTTTTATATCGAAATAAATATATACCTTTTCCTTTTCGATAGGGCACCAATATAATTTATTATTATTAATTACCAAAAAAAAATTATATAATAGGATTTATACCTTTTTATTATTAATAAAAGGGTAATTATCCTGGTAAATATTAGTATTAGTAAAGTGTATATTTATAATAAAGCACGCGTTATCCTTTTTATAAGTAAAATTATAATCGTTAATATTGGTAATTTTAAAATTATTTATTATATTATATATTATAATATTTAAGGGATTTTCGTTTATTATAATAAAAAAAAAGCACGCTTGGGGCTTAAAGGGCGCTGCGAATGCGATTATTAACGGACTGTACGGATAAATAATTAACCGCAGCCAACCTACCTTTAATTTGCCTTTTTTATTAGGCAGCGTATTATTATTATTATGATCGCGGTCGTCCCCCCTTTTACGCTTATTATTATTTATTTTAAGCTTTATTAGGCCTTATAGGTAAAGGCAAAGGAAAAAACACTTGCATACTGCGCAAACCTGTTCCCTAATATTAAAGGGGTTCACATTACCATATTTTTCAAAATAAGATTCCAATCCGTTTAATCCCTATTAATTATTTTAATTATTGGTCTTATTTTAGCATTGGGAAGGGTGTGGATATCGCGGCCATGGCGGCAATAGGAAGGGTCCCGGCACCATTACAGGGTTTAATATACGAGCAAATTTAATAATCCAGCAACGAGAATTTAATCTTATAAAGCTACGGCAAATCAAATGGTGCGATCCGTGAAAATTTAAGTTAATTTTACGAGTAAAAAACCACTGGACGCTTTTAGGCTTTTATTTATTTATTATATTAAAGCCTAATCGACCAATGCTCTTTATAATAATATTTAAAGTGCACTTTTATTCGAAAGTGCAGTTTTTTAGGATTTTGGGATTATAATGGTAAATATTATTATAAGTACACCTTTCCCAATATCTTAAATATTAGTACAGCGCTAATAACGGCTGGCCCGCAATTAATCCACCCAACTAAACCATTTTTATTAAAGTTATTCGTATTAAACAGCAGGGGTTTTTGTATAAAGATCGGAAGGTTTATTAATAATAAATACAACCAACTAATCGCCCGATCAGTATAAAATGTAATAAATACTGCGTGGCGGCCGTGGTTATTAATCGCGCTATTACGATTGGCGTATTGGTATTATCGGCGGGCTGGAGTTAAGGATAATTACTGCGAAGGTCCATAGTAAAAAGTGATTAAAATTAATAAAAGGTTTACGGTATGGTTAAGGTAAACGGTATAAAGGATTATTTATATATATTTTTCCATAATAAATGGGCGGGGAGTAATATTAAAAGATTGCAAATTATTACCTTATTTAAATAATATTAATATATCCGAGCGCCGCACTAATATTTGGTAAAGGTGCATTAAAATCGGGTCCGTGCACGCGCCAAGGCCGTTCTTATAATTAATAAATAATCACCCATCCCATTTTAATCTTTCTTTTCTTTTTTCCAAATTTATTTATTACGTACCCAAAAGCTTTATCCATTATATACCCAAAAGCTTTATCCATTATATACCTAAAAGCTTTATCTATTACGTACCCAGAAACTTTATCCATTATATACCCAAAAGCTTTATTTATTACATATTTAGAATTTTTATCCATTACGTACCCAGAAGCTTTATCCATTATATACCTAAAAGCCTTATTAATTACGTACCCTAAAGCCTTATCCATTATATACCCAAAAACTCTTTTAATAATGGAAGCCGAATTTGCAATCCAGCAATTACATTATAGGCCACATAAATCTTAAAAATAAAACATTACCGATATCGCCTATTAAAAGTATACAAAACAAAATAATACCTTTATTAATATTAATTTTCGCTCCTTTATTATACTTACCCACCAATACGGTAAATAAAACTTATAAGCTTTCCATAAACGAGGTATTATTCTTACGGTTTTTTTAAAGGAAATTATTATTAAAAAAACCTTATTTCCATAACCCCAAATTAACGGTGGCATTGCCGAAAAATACAAAAACCTTTTTAAATTATATATTTTAGGTATATATAAAGACCCACTTATTTATATTAAGGGCTACCGGTTAATTAAATTAAAAACTATACGAATATTTTTATTTATCCGAAAACCAAAGCTCCGGGCCCGAAAAACGTGCGAACCTAAACGAGACTTTATACCACCGTTCGAAAAAACGACCGGCCCGTATTAGCAAAATCGACGCTCCTTTTTACCAATTAATCGATCCGTAATTATTTATTAAATTAAACGGTCCAATTCCCATTATTTAGTATAAATTATCATCCGATTTATAATTTATCCTTTTTATTAATTATAATAATGCTTTTTTTAATTTAACCTATAATGAGATTAAGCCCCGCCCCCCTAGGCGCATTACGGCAAGTCCCCTTTAATTACCGCCCGGGCATATTTATTTATAATCGTATATAATATTTAAAAAAAAGCGTGGTAAAAACTTTACGTTTATACCATACCTATTAAACCAATGTTTAATTTAAAATATTAAATATATATTTACGCGGGGCGATTATGGGACCTAATTAAATAATTATCCTTTAAACTAACCGGTAATCGAACCAAATTTCCTATGGCAAGAAAATAAAACCAAAGGAATATTATATATATTAAAAATGGCCAAACCCTTATTATAATTTTAACCTTTATTAATTTACCTGGCACCGGAAATTCGGCAAAACCAGGAAACCGGTTTACCGGGCTTGGTATTAATTAAATATATTAATATTTACCCGAAGCGGAGGAATTTAAATAACCTTTTTATTACCAGTTTTATTAAAGGGGTCCGTTCCAGCGAACTTTGGTAAAGGGAAAAGAGAAAGTAAAGGGAATAAAAAAAATCCAAGGATACGTATTGTATTATTATTAAAATACCCCCTATATTTAACAATATTTATATTATTTTTTAAGTGGGGTTTAATTATACATTTAATATTTTGGAATAAATTTGCCTAAAATTTAAACTTTAAAACCCGTTAAAAATAATATATAACCTTTAAGAATATATATTTAAAACCCCTATGGAATAATATAAAAGCCAATAGATTTTTTAAATGCCCATATTCTAGTATAAACATTATTTACCATTATATAATATAATATAGTATTATAATTTAACCATTGTATAATTCCCCTTTTATTAACCGGAATATATACCGCGTCCCACCAGTGCCATTATTTATTAAAAGGATTAATTTAAATATATATTAAACTCGAATGGTTACAAATAATATATAATATACCGATATAATCCAAGGGCCGATTTGTGTAATTTTAACTAGTTTATATTATTTAAAATTATCCATACCAAAATTAGTATTATCTTTTCCTAAAAAGGGCTTATTTTACCTATTTTATAAAAGTATGTTTTGGTTTCTGGCTATGGTTAAGGTTTCTTTTGCGGAGGCGTTTATATGGGGCATTTTATTCTCGCGGGGTCGCCGGTTAAACCAAGGCCGGCGATACCCGATTAGCGTATTATTCTTATAATCCTATAAAATTATAAAATAAATTAAACTTTAACCAAATCGTGAATTTTAACTTTAATATCCTTAAAAGCGATAAAAATATTCGTACGGCCCGCGTTATATACACCCGTATACAATACTTAATATTTTATATTAATTAGGATTACCAAAATAAGGTATAATGCTAAAATTTAGGAAAAATAATATATAATACTTTTATATACGGTCGCCAGGTAAATAAGGTAAGGAATTATAATAAGGTATATAAGCATTATATTTTATTGGTAAATTTTCTTTTTGCCTTATAAATTCTTCCCCACCGCCGCTAAACCAGATGATTATAGGAAAATTAACCAATAAGCGGGAAAAATATTATACCGCTCCGGCGACCCCATTTTTAGGTGCCGGGCAATGGTCCACCATACTAGGCTTAGCCGCATTCGGCGTTATATATATAATGGATATAATAAGCAAAGCAAATATTAATATTTATTGGTAATAATGCGAGAAAATATAAGAATTAATGCATGCTTTTTAAAATTACAGCCATGCATTCGATATTATACCGTATAAAGGTTATTTAAATATAACAGTCCCTTTTTTGGGCACCAAAAAATCGTCTGGTTATATATCCCTCGTGACCCCTAAGCCTTTTCCCAAACCCGCCGCGATTATGGATTCCGGGCTTACTTTACAAGATTATTATTATACTGCCATAGCGGTTATTTAAAAAATAATCGCTCCCAATATAAAGGGTAAAACTAAAAATGCGACCGGAATATAAACTTGGTATAAGGTAAAAAATGGTAAAATATTTCTCGGTAATAATATTAATAAAATTAAAGCCTAAAGGCGAGAAATAAAAAGAAAATGAAAAAAAGGCAGGATTAAATAGGCAAATAATAATTGGTACATGGTGCCTTAATATATTTAAATAATATTATTAGGTAATATATTTAATATTATAAAATATAATAGGTGGGCATATAAAGCCAAAGAATTAATTAGGTATTAAATATTCTATATCCCATATTATATTTCCATAAAACCAGTCGCCAGAATTTAAGGATGCCTGGCCTTTTATTAAATAAAAATTTGGATCGGGAAACTTAGCTTTTAGGTGGCCGATTTTATAAAAATCGGCATTATATTCCTTTTCTGTATTTACGGAATAAATTTAGCACGTATTAAATTTATCCGAAAAAAAAAGAAAAAAGAAAATGGATTAGTTTATTTAATTATTCGAAATACCTTTGGAATAACGGCGTCGTATATAATGGCTGTATTTTTAAAGTTTTAATAATATTACAAAATTTAAATGGAATATCGACGCCTATTCGTTGGTTTTAATATTAATCTCCTTTTCATTGGTATAAAAGCAAGTTTAGGTTTATTGCCTTTTTCGAATAAAATCCGTTTAAATAATAAGTTTTTATACCGTAATATAAGGCATGCCTTATAGGCAGCTTAAAGTTTATATATATCCGACTTTTTGGCCCGGATTGTTTTTTTTAGTTGCTTTATTTCTTTTTTACGTCGCTTTCGTAAATCTGCCTATACTTACCGGTTATATTGTTTACGTTCTGCTAAGATTTACACACAATATAAATATATATTAATAATATAAAAATTATGGTTTTTATTCTTTTATTAGGTGTTATTAGGGAGAGAAGTATTGTACCGGCTTACGGCCGTATTACGGTTTTTTTTATGGGGCCTTGGTATTAAATACTGCTTTGTCGCTTTTATTTTTAAAATCCATCGGAGGGGCTTAATATAATGCTATATTATATTAGCAAAGGCGGTGTTCTTTTAAAAATGGAAAATATAGGAATTTAATACTATTAAATAAACATATACTTATTGGCCAATACATTACCGATAATTTAATTGGGGAATATATGCTTACTTTTTATAATCCCCTTTTATTTCGGCAAAATAGGTATTTCCCGTGCCAAGTATAAAGTAATTCGGACGGAAATACTATTACGGAAAGTCCGGGGTTATTTTTAATAAATGGATCGCTGCTTTTAAGGCGCCGAACGGATAATACGGCATATAAGGTAATATAAAGGAGGCAGGAAATATACGGTTAATACTGCCATATAAAAAAATATATAGTATAGCCTTAATTAATATAACCACTCGGGGGTGGGTAATGCCATATAACCATAAGCGAATCCATACCCCTATATATTAATAATAAAAACCTGGAATATATAAACCACGGCCTTTATATATAAATAAAAAAATACGTACCTGGGGCCCTTTTAAAATAAGGCAACGGATTAAAAGATTAATTACCCGTATTAATATATTATAATAAGGTAAAAGGTGACCGTTTAATATAAAATTAAACTAATTCCTAGGGGTATAGGTATAAAAAATAATAGGCTTCGGATTATTATTACGTTTATTTAATAATTTTATTTATCCTAAATTATAACGGGTTAATCCTTAACCCATTTTCCTCCATTATTAATTAATCCACTCCTTAAATTTCGAATATAATAATATACCTCCCAATTCCCCTTAAATTTTTTCTGGTAACCATTGGGCTTTTTAATATAAAAATTATTATTTTCCTTAATTTTTCTAGTCCATTAATATATTAATAAACCATGGATTAATTATTAAAGGATTAATTATTACCTATGGTATGGGAATATATAATTGGGTTAAAAAATTTAAATTCCGAAGTTCGGTTATAAAATCCTTTAGGGAAAAAATAAAGGTTTTACGAGGTAAGGGTTATCCATGGTTATAAAGTTTGGTAATAATTAAAAAATAAACTACCTAGGTTATTATGGTAAATAAACGGGCTAGGAAAATATTTTAAGGATTTTTAAATTTATATTATTTTTATAACCTTTGCCTTATACCTTAACCTAATAAAAAAATACG
Source organism: Zalerion maritima (assembly GCA_022664585.2). Classification (NCBI taxonomy): domain Eukaryota; kingdom Fungi; phylum Ascomycota; class Sordariomycetes; order Lulworthiales; family Lulworthiaceae; genus Zalerion; species Zalerion maritima. The sequence continues at coordinate 94,676 of JAKWBI020000024.1, read as the reverse complement.
CTAACTTTAATATTTAATTTACCTTACCGAATAATTTTTAATAAAACCGTAATAAACGGATTCTTACGGATTTTTTAATAAATATAATATTAAATATAATAGGATATACTTTTAAGGAGCAATTACCCCAGTGGAAAAAAAGTTAAAAGATTAATATTAATAAATCGCTTAATATTATACTAAATTAGCTCCCCTACTTCGCCCAATCTTAAAGGTATCCCTATAAAAAATCAGGATCCTAATTCGGCTTGGCCCCTATATTCTGGTATAACCTCGGTGGGAATATATAATAAAAGAAACGGTAATATTAAACGTAATAATAATACAATAATAATACAAAATCACCGCAATATATTTATTATAATAATATACGAAATATATCGAATAATTTCGCTAAAATTATATATAAAAAGTAACGTTTTAAAATATATCCTTTACTCCGGGCTTTTTATTCCCACCGTAATGCCTCCGTCCAGCAATAATATAATATTAAATTAATATTTTTACTTTATTTAAATGCTTATCGCTAAGCCGTCTTAATTATACGAAACACCTTACCACCACCATTGCCGCCGCCGCCGCCGCCGTCGCCGGCGAATATAAGGACTTTTTAATAAGAGGGGAAAAAAAAAGGACGTGATGGTAAAGCGAGCCGAGGAATAAATATAACAATTAATAAACCATAAATAATCTAATTCTTATATTTCCTTTTCTCCGGTGCATTTAATACTTAATATATATAACCTCCGCTTTAATTTTTATAAAAAATAAGGTTTGGTGCCTAAAATATACCTATACCCTTAAAAAACCAATTAATATATAATATTATACCACTGGCCCCTAATTATTAATAATCGAGAATTTATTAAAAATACCCCGGAGAAATTTTACATTATAATATATTAAGGTAATTAGCCCCAAATGGTACTTTACCATAGGCGGCGAATTAATTAAGCGTATTAGATTATTAACGTTCCTTCCGAATAAATAAATAACGAGAAAACCAAATTAAGGTAATTAAAACTTCGCCAATATGGCTTTTTTAAAGGATTAACCCCTACGTAATCGAGGCAGGGTATTTATAATGATTCGCCCAAGGGTTCGCGATTTATTAGCCGCCTTACCAATCGTTTATAAAACTTCGCTATTTAAAAGCCATTTTATTTTTTAAAATATTTCGCTTAATTTTTTCGGTACCTACCTTTTTTATTAAAATTCTTATCCTACCCATTATTTTATTACCGTTTAAATTACCACCGAATATTAAAATTTTATTTTATATTCTAAAACCTTATTAATAATATAGCCCTTTTATTTTACCTATACCCTAATACTTAATGCTTTAAAATATAATTAACCATAAAAGTAATTCTTAATAAAACGTTTTTAGCCCAGTATTATTATCCCTCCCAACCATAATTAGCGCTCCTATATTTCGACCCCCAAAAATAAGTAACCATTTAACCGACTTTTAAAAAGTCGAGGTATCCGATATTAATAGGATGGTAAAGGTTTAGGAGATAGAATAAAAAAAGCAAAAGCGGCGACGGTAATAGCAGCAACAGCAATAACAGCAACAACAGCAACAATAGCAATAATAACAGCAACAACAGCAACAGCAGCAACAGCAGCAATAATAATAACAGTAATAATAATAGCAATAGCAGATTGGCATAATTCGTCTGCCCAAGACCCGACCAATTAGCCAGGAATAATTTATGGTAAAGATTATAAGCATATATACGGATTTAATTATAATAAAGTCGAAATGCATAAAGGTCGATAATAATTAAAGCCAAAATAAAGGCCTAACCTTATTAAACGAATAATGGCAGGCCCTTATTACTTTTTATAAAATATTACTATACAAATACCATAATTTCTTTTTTATATTACAGTATCCGTTTACTTTACCGGCTTTTAAAAAACTGGCTATTAAGTACGCCATATTAGTAAAAATATGGCGCCATAGGATTTATTCGTTTTTCGAATTACTTAAATACCGCCTCCTATATAACCTCGAATATATACTTATATTTATTTATTTGGCGTATAATATAATGGCCCTTTTATTCGAAACGGTACCAGTATTTTTTAATACTTGGATCGAATGCCTAGGTAATTTAAAAAAATACCGGTAAACCGCCATCCCATTCCAGCCTTTTTAAATAATAGCTAATCTTATATTATAAAAAATAGCCATCGAAAATAATAATATCCGAAACCGCGAGATTTGGACCGGTATTTCCAGGTATTAATATTCCATGGTATCGGATAAGGTACCGACCACCGGTAAATTATACCATTATTTGGCCATCTTAATAAAACCCAACGCTTTTTAATAATTATACTATTATTATAAATCGTTATATATTCAGGTGCCTTATAAATCTGCCAAGGAATTAATTTTAACTTTTTTCCAGCCCATACTTAATAATAAATTAAAATAATAAATTTTTCGAATAAATACATTAAATTTCTTTTTTATTTATATTATTGGTATTTTATTTACCCGTACCAAAACCAATAAGCTTAACCAAATTATTAACGATTAAATTATAAACCTCGATTCGTATATCGCCCGGTCCACCCGACGGTAATAAAAGGCTAAATATTATATTTCCATTTCCTTATATTTTTCGGTTTTCGGGTTTTGCCTTAATAAAAATAATGGCCGCCCGAATAATACCTTTTATATACATTTCCAGGAATCCAAGAAAGGCATTACCATAATAAATATAAGCAAATCTTTATATTTTTATAAAACGGCCTCCATTTTTTCCCGTGCCTTAGGTATAATCCTTCGCAAATACGCGGATACCAATATTTTATACTTTTTCCATTATATATTAATATTTATTTTATATATGGCCGAGAACCACGATATCATGGAAATGCTTACCCCGTATTTATAATAAAAAAATACCGCTAATCTTTTAAACACATTAATACTTAAATGGTTTAATCTCGATTTTTCTCGGTATAAGAAAAATAAAATACCAGCACCTAAAAAAAAGACTAAACCTTACCCCTTTCCTAAGGATTATACTATATAAGGGCTTTTTTACATTATAAATTATTATCCTAAATTATTTTTTTCCGAATCCGTGGATAATAAGGATAAATATTTTAAAATAATATTTATATTACAGGACCGGAAGTATTATATTTTATCCCTGGGTTTCCGCATTATTTGGAAAACGCAATATTTTTAATATAATAAGGAAAATCGTAAGTTTAATCCCCATCCCAGGTTCGAGCGATTAAATGGAAACGAGGATATCCCTCGCGGGGTAAAAGCTAGCTCGGAAGCTCCTACGGAAAAAAATAATACCATTTTTAATACTTTTGGCAAAAGGATACCGGAATTAAACGCCGACAAATTAATGGAAAATGGAGAAAATATAAATTTAATCGATAAGCCAATGGCGGATATGGTATATTCGGGCGAGGAAAAATAAATAAGGGTGGATTAAGTATAGGCTTTTATAACCAACGGATATAAGCAAAAAATTATGGTAATTTTTTTTTTTTATAATACCCTATATAAATATAATAATAATTAATAAATAATTCTTTATTACGGTATATTAATCTTTATACGTACTATTAATTAATTTATTCGTTTACGGTATTTTTTATTTATTATTAGGAGTTTTATCCAGGTTTTCCCTTATATACGTTTAAATTTCCTTAACCCTTTGCCTTTATAAATCCGAGGAAGGTGGTATAATATATAAGGTAATCCATATTTTTAAAGGTACCATATATTTATTCGAAGAATAATTATCGAAATAATTCTTATTTTTATCCGTATATATATTTAACCGTAAGTTTTATTATTATCCTTTTACGGATTCAATATAAGCTCCAAAAGCCTTTTGGCGTCAAGGAATAATAATATATTTATTTATAATGGCGGTGGGTATTAATAGTATGGTGGGGTGGAAAAAAATATCGGGTTAAGAAAAGGCCGCCTTATTTTTAAAAATATCCCGGAAATAATATTCGTACCCCTTTTTTATTAACGGGAAATATAAAAGTATAATAAGGAGCGGTAAATTATTTATTAAAGGGAATAAAAATGGTTGGCTAGGTTTATTTACGGAGAAATTTAATAGCCTAAATATTCAATTTTAACGCTAACCGTATATATCGGAAAAAAAATACACCGTAGGCATTTACTTTTAATATTTTTTTATTTTTTTTAACCTTATTACCTTACGTAAATTATCCATAGGCTAAGGATTTATTACCCTACGGAAGAAAGGTAATACCGCATATTATAAATATAATCTTTTTTCCCTTAAATAAACCAGATTCGTCGTTCCAATACCACCCACCGATCCCCTTATAATAATTACCCAATAATACCCTTAATTACCCTTACCCGTTTCTCCCAAGCGTTTAAAAACTATTATTAAAATTAACGGCCTTAATTTTTAACTTAATATACTTAATATACTCGAGCCATTCTTATACCCGAAATATAATAATATTAATAACGTTTTTAATTCTTTACCCATAAAGGCCTTAAACCTTTTAATAAACGAATAACCATTTACCCCGTCGAATTAAAAACTCCCTAAGGATATATAAGCCGCACCTTTCGTATAAAAACGCGAAACTTCCGAAATAATTATTTTATAATATTATTCTAATAAAAACCACCATGGGTTTAAAACTTGCCCAAATACTAATTCCTATATTATAAGGCCTTATTTAATTATACCGAAATTAAAAAATGGCTTATATAAAGGTATAAAAGCCTGGCTATAAGGCGAAAAATACCCCAAAATAAGCGGTATTAATATAAATAATCGCGCGCCTAAAATACTTAAAAAATTCGAAAAAATAAATAAATATAAATCGGGGTCGGGTTAAATATAGTTTTTATAATCCTGCACGGTAATGGGTACGAAAAAATTAAGGCCTATTTTAGCACTATTTTATTAAAAGTGATATCCCTTATATAAGCGTAATTAATCGAAATAATTTATAATAGGTACTGGCCCGCTTTAATGCATACCCCTACTTCGATGGCTATTATAGCTTCCGGTTCCATTTACTTTTTAAGGGCTTCAAGCCCTAAAGCGAGGTCCTTAATAATATTAGGGTATTACAGCGGTTATATTCCATTATTTCTGGGATAGTAATATAATATTAACCGTTCTACATATAATAGGCATATTATTATAGCGTTTTAATATTACCCCGTAAATTATTTATACACTTAACCGTGGTTTATTACAACGGTAAAAAATATATTAAAACGGAGTGGTTATTATAATATTAATATACGGTATTAATCCCTTAGGGTATATATTTAATATACATAATAGCCGGGTTATTATGGGTAATATACCTTTTTTCTAATAATATGCCTTTTTCCTAATAATATACCTTATTTCTAATAACGGCTCCGATTACCTTCCCGTATACATATTACGGTAATACAAGTTTAATATGGGTATATTATAATTAAGGGCTTACCCTACCGGCTTGGCTCGGACAAGTATTACGCGTTAAAACCTATAACCATTAATAAAAGAATACAAGGTAATTTAACCCTTTATTTATAATATTATTACGAATACCTTTAAATTATTACGGAGCCTATAATTACTGCCAATTATAATAACGGCCAAATAATCACTTTCCCTAAATGGTAAGGTTCCCGGAAACTGCTTATTATACCGCGAATATTATAAATGGTATACCAATAATATTTAATATTTTCGCTTAAACCAAAAGCAAGTATTAATACCCCGATAATCGGTAAATTATACTTAGGTCGATATTTTAAAAAATAATTTGGTATATAGGGAATAATTTAAAAAAATAATTTTTAAAAATTATTAATATTTAAAGGATTTTTTATATTTATAAATAAATACCTTTTTGGTTTTTATATAAATGGCACATAATAATTTTATTTGCCTTTATTATTTAAACTTCCTTAATATACCAACGTATATTAATTTTTATTAACCGTAAGCTTATTATTAATCCTACGGTATAATTTTCTGGGTTACGAATTCGGGCGTATTACCACCTACCAATTTTATATTATAATAATGGCCTATTACGGTTTTATAATCAGAATTTAAGGTATTTTATGGGATTTTAGAATTATAACGGGAGGAATTCGGTTTGGTAAACTGCTTAATTAATTGGCTTTTAATTATAAAACTCGGCCACCTATATAAAATACCGGTTAATATTTTAAAATATACTCCTATAAGAATTAAACCGGCCTATAAATAAGTATAAAATAATCGAGCTACCGCCTTAATTTTTCAATAATACGGGTTTATTCCTAAATATGCAGCGTAATTATCCTATATCCGAGTATACCGTTTAATATATATATGTTTATTATTAAAGGGAGCGAATCTCCGGGATTATTATTTATAGCCCCCTATTAATATTAACCTTTTATATATATTATTATTTACTTCCTACTTATCCTTTTTTTATTTATCCCCCCCAGCTTTATTCCATATTTAAGGGTTTAAACTTTTTATGATTCCTTGGTAAAAATATAAAAATAGCTTATGTTTAATTCGCCCCCAAAACGGGTAAAGTAGGGTATAATTTAGCCAAAACCAATTATATATTCCGGCAAATATTATTTCCCCTAAACCTGGTTATTTTCCCAATATTCATTATAAATAATATATTATAATACCTAAATTTCCCTCCCACTTTTATTTATTTTCGTTTGCCTAATTATAAATACGGACAGGGTTTTTTAAAATTAATAATACCTTAATAATAAATTACGGCTTTAGTATTTTTTATAAGCGGAATTATATGGTTTTTATTGGTCCCGAAAGGATAAGGGATATTTTTAATTCGGCCATTTTCGCAAACGAGAATAATAATGTAAAGTTTGAGGTTATAATTAAAATATAAAATAAAGGGAAAAATATTTTATTATATTTATTATACTCCACTTTATACACCAGCACCAATTATAATACCTGCTTCCGTAAATATATTTTTATTATATATAATATATTTTAATTTTAATTTATTTCTATATATTAAATATTTATACAATGGCTTGGCCTTTCGAAAGCTTTCCAAAACCAAAGCAAGCTAATATGGTAATGCTTAATTTTTATATTAAATTATTTAAAGCGATTATTAAATGGGAAATATAGAATAAAAATATAATAATATTTTATAACCGTACTGGTATTAAAAACAAAACCATATATGCGGAAATTAATGCCGTTTTTAATATCCGGAAAAAGGAAATTCTCGTATATGGTATTTTTAATTACGGGAAAAAAATATATTTTATTATAAATATTAATAACCCCCTCTATGGGCGGCTGAAGTTCGAATCCGACGGAACCTTAAAAATCCAGTCCTATTCCGATAACGATTCTGGGTTGGATATTATTATTATAAGGTTAAGTTCCTCCGATCGTTTTTTATCCGATCCCTTTAAGGTTCGTTTTAAAATAATGCCCCCTATTTAACCAATATCCCTTAAATCGACGAATGCGAATACCTAAAATATTACGCCGAGGTATTCTCGGCAATATTATTATTAACGAATAAATTAAGGACGGTGGGGATAAAATTTAAATTAATTAAACGGAATATTATAATAATAAAAGTAGGAAAAAAAGGAGGATTTTTTAAACACCTTACGGTCGAGAATTTATCGCTAATTAAGTATTTCGTGCGGTAAAAATTTGGGCTCGTTTAAATGCATGGTATTATAATATTATGGTTTTTTTTAGGATTAAAGATTATTATATAGGCGTATATAAGGCCTAGTACTCGGAATTTTTGCATTATAAGGCTCCACGGTAAAATATATATTTAAGTAATACCATTTATAAATTATTAAACCGGTATAAATAATTTCCATATATAGGAATATTAATCGGGTATATATAATATTATACGTATGATTTATTTAATCGATTATTATTAATTTCGGGGTTATTCGCAATATAATATATTCGATTTCCGTAATACGTATAGGGAAAGTATTACCGCCCGGATAATAAAGCAAATTAGCTGGGCTAGATTTTTAGGCTATTATTTAGGTTTTTAATTAAAATATATATCGTATTATAATTAATCTTCCGTTAATACCGTTATAACCCTCGAATACTTTACTCCTTTTATTATATTTAAGCCAAAGGTTATAACCGTATCCCTGCGGCCATAATAAGCAGCAGATATTTCCTCCCAAAGGTTAATAGCCTTTCCAAATCCTTAATATAAAAACCAAAATTATTTTTATATTAATATAAACCTTAAACCGCATCGGCTTTAACCTTATCCGCCTCGGTTTACTTTCCGGGATTGGAATTTATAAAAGGCCCTTTTTTACGCCTTTTTAAACGCTTAAAAAAGCCCGTATATAAATCGCCCTTAAATTTTTTTTTTAATATAAATAAGGTTAATGGAATAATAATATACTTTAGTATAAATAATAAAGCTTATAAAATCGGGTATATTAAAATAATTTTATTATTATTGGTTACCCTTTTTATATATAATTCGCGGGAGATTTTACCAATTAGACTAATATTCCCTAAAAAACTTTTATAAAAAATAATATATTTATTTTAATATATTATTTTATCCTCGGAAATCGCGTATGCGGAAATAATTTCCTTTAAAGAGATTTTATCCAGGGGGATTATATCCTTACCAATTAAGATTTTATTTTAATCGCCCTTACCGGGAGAAAACCCCTATAGGATTTCCGTGTTTAAAGAAATATCCCAGGGGCCTATAAAATCCCAATCGGTAAATGCAGCGTTAAAAATAAAAGGGAAAGGTTTATATAAAAAACCGTTTATATATTCGATAAATTCGAATGGTTTATCCGTATTAAAATGCGTTTTTAGGAAATCGTTTTCTATAAAATTAGATTTTAAGTTTATAATAAATGGAGGGGTTTATAAGGCGGTAAGCAAAGAATTAGAAAAATTACCGAGTTTAAAAAGCTCGATATAGGAATGGGTACTTAAAGTATTTGAATTAAATAGGTAATAATCTTCTATTAAAAATTAAGGGAATACATTAAAGGGAAGGTTAGGGTGGTTAATAATTAAGTCCATGGTAAACTAATAGGGTGGGATGGTCGAAATGGGAAAAGGCGGGAGAAAGAAGAAAAAGGATAAAATAAAGGAAAAGGGAATAAATCGTATTTAAATTCCTCGGACACTTTTACACGTCCCTACCATTAATTTATTAAAGCCCGTATAATAAGGAAAAGGTTTAATATAAACCGACCATCTTTATATTTTAACGTCTCCTTCCGAATATTTAACGGGTAAAAATATTTTGCGTAAAAATTATAAATGGGTAATTGGCCTAATTATATAGCCTATATTTTAAAATAATTTAATATATATAATATATAATACAAATAGCAAGCTTTATATTGTATTATATAAGGGGTGGGATTTTAACGGTTAAGGTATAGGCCAGCACAACCTTAATATATATAACGTATATACGGTTTTTAAAACCTTTATAAAATTCTTTACCGGGCAAGGATTGGCTGGTATTTATATATAAAGGTATAATAAATATCCGGCGATTAATTTTCTTTCGGATTATAAATTTTACGCTTCGGTATTCGGTATTTTACGAATGGGAAACTTATTAAATTAATTTTTTAAAATATGGTTTTTATTAAATATTATTCTTTTTTGCCGAGGTTTCTAAAGTATAAAAGCCAATTACTTATTTTACGCTTACATTAATTTTTCCACTTATAAACTCCTACCAACCCTGGTAGTTTTTTCCGCTATTTTATCCTGGCGGTAATCTCCCATATATATATATATATAGCCTATTTTATTATTATCGGCAGGGTCGATTTATTATAATTATTTATATAAAATCACCGGATTTCTTTTCTCTCCACTTTAATATTATATATTAATAATAAAGAATATCCCATAAAAAATCCTCGCCGAAATTATAAAGTATTTATATATTAATAACCTTAAAAGTTTTCGTTTCGTATACCAATATTTTAATAATACATTAACTCCTATAATAAACCGATCGATCGGAACTTTTAATATATTAAACTACCTTAAACAGCTCCGAGCATTTCTCGATAAGAATAAAGGCGCCTGGATTAAATAATTATTAATATATTACGGCCATTAATCTTTATATAATCGAAAAAAATGGGAATTATACCCTTTTTTATTTTTCGAAATATACCTTTAGGCTTTATAATATTATCGAAACTATGGCCCCGTTAATATTACCTTTCGGTAATACCAAAACTTTATAAGTACGGAAAAGGCCCGCATTTTATAGGCTAATAAAATACGCCTTAAAATTATTTTAAAAGCCTTACCTAATTTACGCCGGCTAAAGGTAATTAACCTAAACACGTATGGTTAAAATATACATTATAATAAAAAATATATGGCCCTATTCCAGGAAATATAAATGGCTCCTATATTTATAAAATCGGTTATATTAATCGTACAAACGCTTTTCCCTAAGCTTTTTAATTTTCCCAATATTAAAGGACTAAAAATCCTAGGGATAATAACGCCCCACGCCCTGCGCGGCCTCTCCGGTTTCCCCCATATTAAATTCCTCATAATAAAAGCCTTCTTTATAATATCATTTTCCGGCCAGGTTTAAAGCTTTCTTTAATACTTCCCTAATATAAAAAGGCTCTTTTTAAGGTTTATTTTACGGGTTATAAATATATCGGGCCTTAAAAGAGTTATACTGCCTTATATACAGGAATTATAATTAAAAAACCTATCTTTATTTAAAAGTTCGCTTTTCAAAATCGTAAAAGCAAATAAAAAACTGGAAAAATTATTATTAAAAAATATTATTTTAAAATATGGCTTATGGTTTTTTTTATTTAGCCAAATTAGGTATTTTGGTAAATCCATAATAATGTTTTTAAAAGGGAGGCTTAATAATAAGGGAACGAATACCCTTTGTTTTCCTATATATAATAAGGGTCGATTTTTTTACAGCGTTTTTTAAACAATAAAAACATACCGTGGCCATTTTCTAGCTTTCCATGGTAAGGAATTTGGTTTATATAAATAAAAGCTTAGGCTAGGAAACTATACCTTTAATAATAATAATTAAGGCTATTAAAACTGGATAGGGCTTTTTTTTAATTAATTATTAATAACCCGGGTTAGGGAAAGCGGAATATATACAAATATAAAAAACCAACCGGATATATTTCTGCGTATACGTTTATAATATTATAAAATATTTTAATATAAAAATTTTACCTTTTGCTTAAAATAATTATATATATTATAATACCGTATTCGCCATTTATTTTACCATAAGGTAATATTTATTTTGGTATAAATACCAAGGTTAATTTAATAATAATAAAGGTAAAAAATTATCGAAATAAAATAATATACCAATCATAATATAAAACCAATATTTATACGATTAGGGATTTCCGATAATTAAATTATACCTTTCCCGGATATATACCAAATAAATTATATAATACACGTAAATATCGCAAAAAGCCCGCGTTAATATAAAGCTTATAAGACGGGGATCGCCGGCGGCCAGAGAAATATATAATAATCGTAAAATATTTTAACCACGGGGCCCCCCCCGGCCGGATAAACCCCCCCATTATTATAAATAATAACCCGGATTCGAGCTTAACGGAGGGTTTAATTATTAAAAAGGGAAAAGGAACCAAACTTTAATGCTTACTCGGCTGGGTGATTAAAAAGCCCAAACTCGGAGTCGGGGGCTTAAAGCATAAAGCTTCTATTAAATTCCATTTGGGTTAAGGCCAGAATATTAAAAAAAAACGCAAAATAAAAAAAGCATTTTATTTTAAAAATAAAATTCCGCTATAATATACACCTTTTAAAGGGAACGGTATTTACTAAAATTATTTAAATAAAAAGCACGGGGAACCGAAAAAAAAAAAACCTTATTCCGGGGATCCGCAAAATATTTATATTATACCAATATATAAAGGCCACGCATTAATTTAATCTTATTTATATATAATATTAATAAGGTTTTCCTAATTTTACTTTTTATTTTCTAATTTTCTTATTTTTAATTTTATTTTTTTAATTTTCGATTTTAATTTTTCTTTTCCGTATAAATATATTCTTTATTATTTTAATATAATAATAGGGGATTATTATAGGGAAATAACCATTAATAGGTGGGTAGGTTTACAGCCCCATATTAGCGTATATTAGTTTTACCTGCATATAATATTAATAAGGTTTTCCTAATTTTACTTTTTATTTTCTAATTTTTTTATTTTTAATTCCATTTTTTTAATTTTCGATTTTAATTTTAATTTTTTATATAAATGTATTCTTTATTATTTTAATATTATAACGGGGGGTTATTATAGGGAAATAGCCACCAATAGGTGGGTGGGTTTATAACCTTATATTGGCTTATATTAATGGCAGCGGCGCCTGCGATCCATTATATTATTGGCATTAATTTTACCTAATAATTTTATCCGCCGGTTTATATATATAAGCCAGCGGTAAAGCGTGTATACCAGAAACGGTTAAAATAGCGAATATATATAATAATAATGGTTTTTCTCCCCCGGTCCGGATTTAATCCGGTTATCCACGAAAGGTGATTAATATATCCATTAAAACCGAAAATATAAGGTGGTGGAAAAGCATTAATAAGGTTATTATTTTTGGTAAAAATAATCGGTATTTTTAATTTAATATTAAAACTTATACGCGATATATTATATGCTTAACCTATATTCGTCGTGCTTAATATAAATACCATCGTATAAGTTTTTAACCGAGTAAGTAATTTTTATATTTATGAAATTATTATAATATGGGGCCCCCTTATTTCTTTATTTCGCCAATAAATGCAGGGATTCTTATAATTCCTTTATTATAATATTTAACTTTTCACCAATAAAAACGGGAAAGTTTATAACCGAACCAAACCTTTTAGGCGTGCCATTGGTAAAGCGCCTGGAAAATGCGGGAGTAAAAATTATTGCCCGGTTATTTCTCCCGAGTTTATAAGGAGAGTTAATAATATAACCGTTCCATGCCCCGTTTTAAATGCGTAGCTTTACGTTTATATATATATTTATGGATGGAATTTTAATTATATAAAGGAAGTTTAATTTCTTGCCTTATTTTAATTTTAACCAGTAATTATCCGAGCATATATACGCCTAAGTTTTTTAATACCGAGAGTTACCCCAAATTAAAAATAAAGCCTTATTTAAGTGGAGCCGTTTTTTAATATTAAATAAATGCATATTAGGATTTAAATAATAAATAATGCGGAAAAGTGCTATATTTTTATTCGGTAAATAAAACCCAAGGAATTTTAAGTAAAATAGGTATTTTACCAAACTTCCCGCCAAAGTTTTAATATTAAACTTTTTAATTGGTAATATATGGATTATAAAATTTAATAATGGTTAAAATAAGGAAAATTTAAACCGAGCTAAGGTTTTTATATATTTAAATAATAAAGGTTTTATTATTATATAATTATTAAAAAGCTTACCATTTTAAACCACCGCAATTTTATACTTTATAAAATAATAATTTTCGATATTTTAGCGGTAACGGTATACGTGGGATGGCTATTATTTTTTACGGCGATTAAGCTTTTCGAAAGTGTTTTTAAAAGAAGTATTATTAATAAAGTACATTTTAAGGCCGAATATAATTATTTTATTATTAATAAATATATTTTAATTTATATGGAAAAGAATACTTATCTTATTTATTATTAATAATTAAATCGAAATAATTACCGAAAAATCCGAAAAGGTTTAAGCGAATTTTAAAAAGTAATATTATAATTAACCTTAAATCTCCGTTTATAATAAAAACCCGCGGAGGAGAACCATCCGGTAATAATAAAAATGGATTAAATAATTGCTTATATAAAAAATATTATCCAATACGAACTCTCCGCGCGCAGATATTATATAATCCATAATTATAACCTAATGGAATATTAAAAGATTTAAGCAGATATATATTATATACGGATTTAAAATAAACCCCGGCTTATTATAATAATCGGAGTTGGGTATTTAAAAAGGACTCGTTAATATTCGATATAAATATAAATATTATAATAACCCGCTTTAAAAATTATGGGTTTAAATCCATTAATAAAGGATTGAATATTTTCTTAAAAAAAAAACTGGGAGGAAATATTATATAAATACCAATTAGCGTAAATATATTAATACCACTAAAGGGAGTATTTATTATATAATTTATTATGGTACCTTTTAATGCATAAAACGGAGGCCATAATTAAAATAATATTTATCCTTATAATCTTCGCGTAATTATAAACCGTCGCCCAGTAATTCCTTATTACTTGCTCGGTGACCCCGAGTTACTACTCGAAAATGGCTAAAGGCGAGGTAAACGAGAAGGTGGAGGCAAATTCGGCTAAAGATAATTGCAGAAAACGGACCAAATATAAGCCGGAAAATTTAAAACCCTTTATTTTACGATAACTAATGATTTACGAGTTCGAACTTTCCAGGAATTCCAGCATAATATTAAAAGGTTGCTTAATTTAAAAAATAAAAAAGTATTCCCTTTATGTTCGATCCGCATCCCGAAATAAAAGTGCTTTATAAGGTTATAATACCTTTAAGAAATATAGAATTTTAATGGAGAGAAATCGTTAAAAAGTCGCAGAAGTTATTACTTTTAATATTATAATAATAATGCGAGGCTTTAAACGCAAAGCATTTTTCGATTTAAAAGCCACTGTTAATAATCCCAAAGTTTTCGCGGTATTTATAATAAAGCCAAAATTATCCGTAAAAAATAAAAGCATAGTACTAAATGGTAGTAAAACCCGAGAGTATAAGCGGAATATATAATCTTTAAAAATTATAAAAAGGGATTATAAAGAAAATATATAGCGGTGTAGTTTTAGGCTGGATGGCCCAGCTCGAATTCTTAAAGGCGGAAATCGGTGTAATTCACAGTCGATAAAAAAGAAGGCTAAAAAAAAAGCGTAAATTATTATATTAAAATCCCTGTTAATTTCCCCGATTAACCGTATATTGGTTTTATATTTTACAGCTTCACCTAAGGATAATATATAAAAAAAAGTTTATTTTAAAATATAATACGTATTTTCCTACTCCTTTAAGGATGGACCCACGAGACCGGGTACTCCATCCTTAAAATTAATCTAAAAAAGACCCAACATTTACCTTAAACTTGGGATAACTTTTAAATAATAAAAATATTTTAAAAATAAGGAACGGAAAGTCGGGCACTTTAATAAAAAGGTGGGTAGGAATAAAGCAGTTTGGATAAAATAATAAATATTATTAAAATTATTTTATATTTTATATTCCCCAGTTGTAATATCTCGAATAGAAATAAGAAAAGCAAACCGAAAAAAATACCAATTAATAATTAATAAAAAACCAAATAAAAATAAAATGAAAATAAAAATAAAAAAAGGAAAAGTAAGGAAAGAGAAATAGAATAAAATGGCTAACCAGGCCATAATAAACTTAGAATAAAACAGTAATAAAAAGGAAAATGGGAAAAAAGCGAGGGAGGGGGGGAAACCTCCTTTTTTTTTTTAATATAACTCCGTAAAATTCGGCGCCGGAATTTTCTTACCCCCATATTCCGGAATTAAATAATTTAAAGGTGGTAAATGTTTAGAATTCTCCTGCTCCTGCGAAATCGAGGGATTAAACGAATGGTAATATACTTTTAAATTACGGATAGGTTTCCTCGCCAAATTATATTATCCTATATTTCCCCGAAAGAAATTTGCTTGGCTTAATTATCGGTAAATTATTCCTAGGTTAATTTTATCCCAAAAAGCCAGTTTATTTAAATTATCGTGGACCTGTTAAATGTTCCGTTTCCTGGATTTATTTTTACGGGGGTAATTCATTAACCGTAATTAGCTTAAAAAGGCATTTTTATCCTCCCAATAATTACGGTTAATAATTTCGGCTGGAATATCTTTTGGCTAAACCGTTAACATTAACGCTTTTCGGCCCTAATATATATATATAAAAAATCCAAGAAGTATAAAAAAAACGAATATAATTATCGCCGTGGAAATGGTAAAATTATAAAAAAGTGGACGATTTTTATCTGCCTTAGCGTTCGTTTTTTTAGTATATAAAGGTATTTTAATACTTATGGTATCCGTTATAGTATTTATAATACTCGTTTATATTATATATAGGACGGTTTCCTCCGATATTATAAAGGTGCTAAATATAAAAGGGTAACCTATAATATAATAAGGATTAATTAAACAATATCCGGAAAACCCATTACTCGCGTAAACATAAAAAGCTTTACCAATTACGTAATCCTTAACCATGGTGGTAATTTAATAAAATTCGTAGGGAATATAATATAAAACGGCCTAAAAACACTTTATAAAAAAGTGGAATATAAATATAATTAAATTTAATATTACGACCCCAGTATTTAAAAAATAATTTAATATTTCGAATTTTATAATAATTATTTCTGGGAAATATAAAATGCATTTATAAAGATACATTCCTTGGACTTCCCAGTAAATTATTTCTTAAAAAATATTGGATAATACGTATCCTTAATATCCTTAACATTTTTTAAAAAATAATTTACTGGGAAGTTTAAAGTACGTATCTTTTAAGGTACGTATCCTAATACCCTTAATATTTCCTAAAAAAAAATTTATTAAAAAATTAAAAATACGTATTTTTTAAAATACATATTATTCGATATTTTTTAATATATACCTTAAAAAATACGTATCTTTAACTTTTTAATAAATTTTTTCTTAAAAAATATTAAAGGTATTAGAATACGTACCTTAAAAAATACGTATTTTTAATTTCCTAGTAAATTTTTTCCTAGGAAATATTAAGGGTATTAAAATACGTACCTTAATTTTATACGTATAATTATTTCCTGGGAAGTAATTTATTAGGAAATTTATGCTTTTTTATAAAAAGGTACGTACCTTAATAAATACCTATTTTATATTATAAAAAGGCTTTGGATACGGTCCATATATCCACCGCGATCCTTATTTCCATATTAATAGCCCCCAGCCTTATTATATTTTCTCTAAGCTTTTCCCCTAATTCGATTATATCCCTAATTTCTCCTTTATTAAAATATTCTTATAATAAGTATTATATAAAATATTAGATTAAAGAATATTTAGGGCACGCGAAAGATCTTGTATTAGATCGATAATACGAAAACGCCATTATTAAATAAAGCCTTAGAATAAATCTAGGGGCCAGTAAAAAACTCCGAAAGAAATGCCGTACGGTTTTAAAAGGCCGAAGGTAAGTTTATTTTGCTCGAATTATAAAGGCGAGATAAAAGGAAATTAAAATGTAATAAGCGTCCCACAAAGCCGAAAGGGATTTTTAACGGTATATAATGCATATGTATAATGTTAATTTTATATTTAATAATTAAAAAAATATAAAGATGAAATATTTTATATACTATAGCGAGAATACTTTACGGAACCGAGATTAGGAAAATATAATACTAACTCGTTAACTAATTTTATTTTAAATAAGTACCCTGCTTTAATTTATAAAATGATTATTAATTTTTTATTAAAAGCCAGGGAATAATAAAACGAATATTAAGATTAATATCGAGGATAATAAAAATATACAAAATTAAGGGTTTTAAATTGGTCCCTTAAAAAAAAGGGTACGAATAGCCTAAAAGGGGGAAAGCAATAAAAACCTAATAAGACTAATCTTATACTTTATTTAATTATACTTTATTATATGCGTAATTTATAAAAAAATATAAAATAATTATAGGTGATTTTTTAAGGCCGCTATTAACCCTTAAAGTTTTAATTTAACAATATATAAATCGCTTTAATTGCTTGGTTAAATATGGTTAAATGGTAGGCGAGACCAAAAAAAGGTAAAAATAGCTTATAGCCCCGCTAAAAAATGATTATTTAATAAATAATTAATATATTTTAGGGGATTACCGCCTGTAAATTATTGCCGACAGGCTTAAAAAAAGAAACCATTTTTTCCAATCGAAATTAATTATATAAGGCGAGCACTGTTTTAATTGGTTAGCATACGTTTAAAAGCAGTTCGGGCCAACGGCTCGAATTACCGATCCGTTAAATAAAAGTTTAATATCGAGATTAAGTATATAAGGGTTTATAAGGGGATAGTAAACATTATTATAATAAAGGTGTATTTCGATATATATAAAAATAATAAAAGTATTTTTAATTAATATATTTAAGGCAGCGAATTAATAAAGAATACGGAAGTTTAGCTCCGGGATTATTATATAAATTAAACCTAATTATAATAGCCAAACCGCCTCCTTTTACGAGGGAATATATTAAGGAGTAAAGCGTTAATTAAATAGTTTACGGTTTTTTTACGATAAACTTATTTTGGAAGGCCTAAAATATCGGACCCTAAGGCCGGTAAAGGTTTATTAAGCGTATTATTTGGCAATACCGCACGTTTCCCAAATAGCCTTTTAATCAAAAGTCGTAAATATATATCGCTGTGCTTCGAAAGGAAATTTAATTATTTAAAGCTTTACAGGATTAAGGAATTTATGCTTGGGAGACCGAAGAATAAGGGTAATTTTATTTATTAATTGCGGCTGGCACCTATTAAGATAAAGTGGTTTGGCCTAAATCTTTGGGCCATTAAATAATTTAAAATATTTAAAGTATATCGTTTATAATTATTATAATTATATATCGAGTCTTTTTTAATAATAATAATAAGAATATTAATGGTAATTTCCGAATTCCTGAATAAAATGTCCGCCTTGCCTATTAAAATGGTAATACGCCCAGCGTTTTTTTTAGAAAATCCGGATACGGATACCTTAATAATATTAAATATTATAAAATAGGGAGGGTGGAATATAAAATTTGGTTAAAAAATAATATAATTATTAAGATTTCGAGTTCAGGTATGTTCGCAATAATGTAGGGAAAGAACGGTATTAAAAATATTATTATTAAGCGTTATAGAATTTAAATGGTGGTTAATTGGCTATAATTTAAGCGCCCTTAAACGTTTAAACGCGGTAAGGTTATGGACATTTTACCATTTTTAAAATTATATCGGTTTATTTACCAATCCGGAAACCAAATATTAAAAGTTAGGCAAAGATATTTAAAAAATTAAAGATATGGAAAAGGTTATAAACCAATAATAAGGGGGCCCTAATCGATGGGTTATTTACACCCCTCGTTACCTTATTAATTTAATAACCCTCCTAAAAGGCCGTAAGGCGTTATCTTTCCCGTAATTTCCAAAAACACAGGCAAGTTTATCTTTATATCGGGTTATTTTCTCGCAATTAAATTAATAATTACATCCATATATACTTTTATCGCTTATCGCCTAAAATAATTAATATTTAATTACTGTACGGCATTAACGTGGGCAGCGGAATAATCCTGTTCACCACGTGGAAATGGTTAATTCAGCGCCCGGCTTTCCGCCTCGTATACCCTTTTATTTACCGCAATATTTATATGGCTATATACCTAGGTATTAATACTATATTTCTCGCCTTTTCTAATAAAAAAAAACTAGCCGTAAAAGCCGGGCTGGTCGCCGTTATTAATTTGGTACCTTTATTCTTAAAAGGACGAACAAATATGCTTTTAAATAAGGTGGGGGTAATTTTACCGAATTATTACCTATTTTATTACTAGGTCGGAAGGGTTATTATTACCGAGGCCCTTATTTATTTAGTATTGGCTGCACGAAGAACTACCGTATTCGGTAATACGCTTTTAATATTCGGATTAATAATAAATTCCTAACCCCTTTATTTTTACCTTATATTTAATAAAGGCATAATCCGTAGGTATTATAATTTTGCTTATATTACCGTGGCTCCGTATATAAGGGTAATTCCCGGTCCTTTTTTATATATATAGGGTATTTATAATAATAGGGTTGGGTGGATTAATTTGGCATATATTATACGATTTTAATTCTCCATTTAGGGATTTAGCTATTGGTATAATAATCGGTATAATATATATTTAATTAATATACTCTTTAAATTAGGCGTTCCGCCGCGGGATACTAGGCCGGAAATATAAAATTAAAAACGTATATCGGTATAATAATATAATTTAATTTAAAATTACATTTATAAGGCCGTAAAGCTTATACCCAGGATATTACTTTTACATATATTTTATTAATATTGGCCTCCGGTAATAATTTTACGGGTTTCCACTTATAATATATTCCTGGGATATCTCTAAGTAAAGCACGAATATCGAATTTATTATAAAGCGCAAAAAAAAAGACCGCTTTCCTCCCCGGGGGGGCTTATTTTTCAATTATATTAATATGGACGGGCCTTACGGACGGGATCTTAAGCTTTAGGATTTTAATATAATAATTCTTATGGCCAATGGAATTGGGATTTGTGGGATATTTCCACATGCTCTTTTCCTAATAAAAAAATATCGATATAATAGAGATATTAAAAAGGGAAAGTCCAGCGAAAAGTAATATTGTGATGCGATAATAAGGGTTAAATTACTATAGGCTTTAAAAGAAAACTCCCAGGAAAACTGGGCCGCATCCTTTATTAACACACTCGCCGAAATAAAAAATTCCGAAATAAATTTATTCCTTTCCCGATTTTCGGGATATTAACCAATAGGCAGAAATTTTTATACGGGAAACTTTATTATTCGCAAAAAAACCAGCATGCTTTTAAACTCCGGCTACCCGAGTCGGAGCAATGGAAAAGGGTATTTTTAACCGAGTTTACGATTATAAATTACGAGAAAAACATTTCCCACCATATTAAAATTATATTTTAAAATAAAAAAGGGAAAGCAATAATTAGTATACTTTCCCTTACTTTTAAAATCCGTATTTTTAACATTTATTTCAGTTTATAGGAAACCATAATTCGTTAATAATATTCGAAAAATCGTTTTCGGCATTCCCTCCGCTATAATATTTTTAAAAACTAAATTCCGGCCAAAAGATTAATAATTCCTAATTCGGGGTATTAAATTTTAAAATCTTATTCTTGCGCTAGCCTTTTTATTCCGGAACTATTATATATATACTAATCTTTTTTGCCTACTCCTTTACGTCTCCTTTATATAAACCTCCATAATCTTGTAATTTTCAATTACCCTAATGGTAATTTTAATTTATTATCTTTTTTAATTATTTTGGCTTTATTAAAATGGAAATATAGGGAGGACGAGTAATAAGGCGGTAATATATTAAAAAAGGTGGGAAGCTGATTAATACAGCTGGACTACCGCCCCCCACTAAAAAGTGTGGACCGGGCTTTTTAAAAAAAAAACCTATACCGGATAATACGGCTGGTTTTGTAATCTTTATATTTATTCCTTTAAGTAATATAAATACGGCAAAAGGAAAAGGTTTAAAGCGGGTATTTGGCGATAGGAACGATTTTTTAAATTTTATAAATAATTTAATAGCCCCATTTATAATATATAAAGGTAAAATAAATTCGTCGGTTTAGGAAATAATACATTTTATTAAATATTCGGAAAATACCATTAAACGTTCGGGATTTAATATAATTAAAGGGATAATCCCCTTTGTAATCCAGCCAACCAGCCTTTATTTTAATACACTAGTTAAGTTTTTTTAAGGCGCCGTCGGACTTTTTAAAAACCCTACTTTTATTATGTTAAAGGTTCCGCAGTCGGAAAATTCCGGCCCGCCAAAAACGCCTATTAAAAAAGGCCCAGCGTTATCACCTAAATCCACATCCAAGGACCCTATATATATTAATAATAATAATGGTAATATTACACCAACGCGGGAACCTGTGCATTTTACCTCGGATCCAGGATCTTTTATATTACGACCTTTTTTATTAACAGTACCAACGGTTCCTTTTATTATATAGCCTATTGGATTTATACACGATAACCCTATAAATATTAATAATAATAATAATAATAATATTACACCGACGCGGGAACCTGCGTATTTTACCTTAGATTCAGGATCTTTTATATTACGATCTTTTTTATTATCGGCACTAACGGTTCCTTTTATTATATAGCCTACTGGATCCATAAATAATAACCCTATAAATATTAGTAATAATAATAGTAATAATATTATACCGACGCCGGAATTTACGTATAATAAACCTGGATCCAAATCCAACCCTATATATATTAACAGTAATAATAATAATAATAATATTATACCGATACCGTAACCTACGTATTATACCCCGAAACCAAAATCTCTTATATTACAACGTTTTTTATTATCGGCACCAACGATTCTTTTTATTAAACAGCCTACATTTTAAAATCCAAATTTATTAAATCCTTTTATATTTATAAATCCTCCAGCACCTATAAATTCTTCGTCGAAACCTATACATCGTACCCCGGATTTAAAAGCTCCTCCACCGCGAGATTTTTTATTATCGGCACCGCAGGATTTAAATCCAAAGCCTTTTATATTTATAAATCCTTATTTTATTTCGAATCCCAAGCCTGCGCCGCGGAATCTAACTTTATTAACCCTTCCGCCGGTCGTAAATCCTCCGCCGGTTATAAATCCTTTTCCGATTATAAATTCTTCCCCGGGATTTATACATCCCCCTTCGGATTAAAATTTACCGGACCCTTTTTTATTAAATCCGATAAATAATTTACCGGATTTTGCCTAAATAAATATAATAAAATATAAAATTAAATATTAATAAATAACGGATAAATTAAAAAAAGTAAGGTATTTAGGGAAGAAAAATATAAAAAACCAGGGGTTAATACGGAGAAAAAATAAATTAATTTAGGAAAAGCTCCTGCTTAACCGGGGCCCGCCATCTCCATATTAATTAATATATATAAATCCGGCGCAAATAAAACCTGCGAGATTATAATAAATAGTTAAGGAGCTTTAGGAAATAAAATATAAGGCGGAGAAGCTCCTTATAAATTAAGGAGAAATACCATCGACGGAGTTTATAAAAAAAAAAAAAATATTATTAGGGGAATAATATTATCTCATACGGGATAATAATCCCGGTATAAATCCTTTGCCAATTATAAATCCGGCATTATCTTTAAATCCTCCGCTAATTATAAATCCTCCGCTAACTACAAATCCTCCGTTGATTATAAATCCTCCGCTGATTATAAATCCTCCGCTGACTATAAATCCTCCGCTAAGTATAAATCCTCCGCCGATTAATCCTTCGCCACCTTCCAGTCCGGCATTTATTTTTACAAGTCCGATATTAATAAGACGTCCTTATTTTAATCCCTTTACCTGGTACCAGGACCCATCCAATATAATAAACCAGTATAAATGCATACGCCCAAAGGGCTTTAGCGCTTTCGGCCATTTTATTAGGGCCAATAAGTATCCGGATGTTTAATTTAAATGCGGAAAATTTTGGGATTAGGCAATGGGTCGAATAAATAAGCGTTAATTTATCATCGAATTTAAAGGAAAAAATGGACGCAGTTTTTACGTAATCCTTCCCGCTCTAGCTTATAGGTCGGAGTTAAAAAAAGCCTATAAAATATTAAACGAACTTTACCCTGGTATATTTAAATTACTATACGGGGAGCCTAAAGATTTAATATTTAACCGTAGAAATAAACTATTTAAACCAGGCTTTATTAATAGGGTAGCCTATATAAAGGCCAGCGGTTTTAAAAACCTAGGATAAATAATAATAAAGCTTTTTATAAATGGAGAATATTTCTGGTTTATACGGATAATATTTAATAATAAATAGGGGTATTATATAATAAATACGGCTTTAAAAAAATTCAAGGCACATTCCGGTTAAAGTTATCCTAATATTAAATTATAAAAGTACGTAAACATTTCTCGCGGTTTGGTAGCCAGAATAACCGTACTTCCGAATCAAGGCCCCGCCATTTTAACCATACCTTCCTATAGCGAAGCGCTAAATTAATCGATTACATTAATAACGCAGCGGATTAACGCAGCTCCGGACCCTAATAAAAGCTATTAAATAATAATAATACCTTTATTATTTTTAAAATATATTAATAAAAAAATGGGCGCAATATATAATTAATACGGGATTTTACCGAATAATTATTAAATTTGCCAGCAGTTTTTACCGCTGATTATTTAATAAATATATATACCATCTTAACCAGCTCCCCAGCCACCTTAACCACCTTAATTAATTTTTTAACCAGTTTTTTAATTAGCTCCTTAAATAATTCCTTAACCAGCTCCTTAACCAGCTCCTTAAATAATTTCTTAACCAATTTCTTAGCCAATTCCTTAAACAGCTCCTTAGTATTTTCTTTAATAAGCGCAGGGCTTTTAATATAATCCTTAATAAGCGCAGGGCTTTTAATACAATTCTTAATAAGCGCAGGGCTTTTAATATTTTCCTTAATTATAGGTTTTTTAATATCCTCCCCATTAAGTATAGGCTCCCCCTTATTTCCTTTAATAAGGGCAGGTTCCTTTATATTCTTAGTTTTTTCCTCCAATTCCTGCAGCTCCTTAATACCAATAAGCGCAGGGTTTTTAATATCTTCCTTAATAAGCACAGGCTCCTTAATAACCTACCTATTAAGCATAAATTCCTTAGTATTTTCTTTAATAAAGGCAGATTATTTAATCTTTTCCTCCAGTTTTTACAGCTCCTTAGCATATTCCTTAATCTGCTTCCTCCCAGCAGCCTTAATATTATTAATAAACTCCTTAGTAATCTTCTTAGTCGGTTTAATTCGTTAATCCAAATTATAGGGGCCGCAAAATAAGATTTTAGCGTTTACCGTAGTATAATATTATAAGGTATATAAATTTATATATACGTATTATTACTTTTTATTTGTAATGGTAAAGGACCTTTTCTTTTATATAATTATTAAGCAAATGCGTAAATTTAATATTCGGTATTTTCCCATACCTTTATGCCGTCGTTATAAGCAGGAGTTTGGGCAGTATATTATTTTATTAATAAATTCGGCGTTAAACTTAGACCTTTTATGCTTAATATTATAAATATTGTGAAATTTATAAAAGCTTTAATAAAAAATACAAGTATTATTTTTCAGATCTATTAATTATTACCGTTATTAAATCTCCGTGCGTTTTTATTATATTAACCTTTTTTTATAAAAATAGGCAAATAAAAACCAGGATTTTCGGGCGGGGAGAAAAGGGTAAAAAAGTAAGATTGCCAAAAAAGCCAAACCAAAACGGCATTAAAAATATTTGGAAATCCGGAAAGCATTCCCACGATTTTAAGGGATTTGGAGATTTATATAAACCTTATTAAATTTATTTATATTTTACAAATATAATTAATCCTAATCCAGCCAAAATACCTACCTATTTCCTTATAATAATTATTATATAAAGGATATACCCTTTAACCGGCCCCTTATAATAACCAACGTAAAGGTGGTAATCCAGCCCTTTATTAAAAGGCCGATATATCTCGTGGGAATAATAAAGGGAAGGTACGTATTTTTCCGGTATTAGGATTAACGCTTTTTATAAAATATAAATAAGGTTTACCAAAGTCCATTTTAAGAATAAAAAATCATTAATACATAATATGGGTTTTAAATATTTAGCATTCCTGTTCGATTTTTATAGAACTAAGAAAAATAAAATAAAAATAAATAAAATAAAGGATAAAAATTTTTACCGAATATATAATGCGGAGGAGCCTTAGTTATTTACCTGTTAAATGTATTGAGATATTATGGCCACTAAAGGATTTAACCCACGGAGCTCGGACCTAAACTGCCCCGGCAGTTTAAGGAAAATAAATACTATAAGGTATATTACGCGAGTTCCTTATATAAAAGTGGTCTGACCAGATAGTATTATAAGGGATTGCCTAAATTAAATAAAGGAGATTAATTAAAATGTTTAGTTTTTAAGCAATTATTTGGCTCGGGTTAAGGAGGATTTAAGCGCGTACTTTAATAATATACGCCAATAAATGGAGGAGAATCTCCCTGATATATAAACGGATTAAATTACGGTAATTATATACGAAGATTATAAGCAATTTTTATTAATTAACGGACCCGCTATTTAATTTTTATTTATAAAAACCGGTAATTCCATTTTAAAAAACGTGGTGCCGTAAATCCGTATACTGCGGGTATTTTTTATATAAAATACATAAAGGAATTATTAAAAATTAACAGGTGGAATACCATAATCGAAACTGGGAGGCGTATTTTCTACCCCGGCCAATTTAAAATAAGAATTTAGTTTTATAAATTATATTTACAGCTTTATTTTTTCCCCCTTAGGAAATTTAACCCTGGATTATATATAAATATATCCACCCATATAATTAATACCGGTGCCCGCGGAGTTTTATACTCGTCCAGTATAACAAATATGGCATTAAAATATATGGTAGGGATTATCCGAGTACCGTTATCGTGTATATTCTTTCCGGATTTTTTCGGAAAGCGGCCATTTAACCCTTTTATTCGAAACGAACTCGTTTAAATTTTTAAAAATAACGGCCTAAAGCCAAATATATATAAAAACCACGTGCCCGTGCTGGTAGGTAAAAGTAATCTATTAATTATTCTAAGCGTACTTGGTTTATCGGAAAAAAATCTCCGGAATACGGCATTTATTTAATTATACCCCGTACTTTAAACCCACCGGTTATTCGGCCTTTATGGCCAATATAAAATTATTACAATAAAAGTTACATTCGGACCGAACACATTATAGGCAGCAAAGCTTTATTATATTTTAAAAATAATAAATATTCCCGATTTATTATACCCTAATATTTACAACCATCCCGTTATTAAATCCCTAATAAAGCATTACTTTTATTAAATAGCGTTCTCGGATACCGAGATTTATAAAAAAATTAAAAAAGCCCGAAATAATTTGCAAATAAGCACCAAAGCCAAATAGTGGAGACGGCTAAAAAATAACAAAAAACGGTTTAACCTGAAATCGTTAATGGAGCGTCCTAAAATCGAGCGCCCCCCGGGAAATATACGCCCCTTATTTATTATTAAAGCGCTAAACGGTTTTTTAATTTACCCGGGGCTTTAAGGCCAGAATTCTTTCCAACTTAATAATTGGTATAAGCACCTGGGCTTATATTATAACCGCAAAATTATCCATTATTTCCATTCCGCCATTAAGGAAAAATGGGATAAAATTACCTGCGGGCTTCCTTTCTTATAATATGCGGTCGATATTAAAACCGTCTAAGAACTCGAGCTTTTTACCCCCCAAGGGTCAAAAAAGAATATAAATATTATTTATAATTTACTCGATAATAATAAGATTTTCTCCAATATAATAAACGATTTTTAAAAATTAATAATTCGCCAAAACCTTTTAAATATTAAGGGCATTATCCACACTTTTCGGTTATTTAATACTAATATATAATACTTTACCATCGGGGTAACGATTATATATAATAACCTATTAATAAAAAAAATGGCAAAAAAACAGCTTTTTAACGCCCTAAGGTCTTAATGGGTCGCGTCGCCGCCACTAATAAAATTAACCAAAGGGGAATTTACCCCCGCGCATAAACTACCGGATATAATTTAAGGCTTCGAATTGGTATATTATTAATTTTTTCTTATTATTTTTAAGCAATTTTTAAACCTCTAATAATTTTACGCCCCGAAAAAGTTTATTAGGTATAAAAAAAACTTTACATGGATTAATCCCGCTTATTTGGCTTTATTTTACCGCCGAGTAAAACTTATAAGGCTTATTATATAAAAAATAAAAGCGGGGGCTTATACCTAAATTAACCGGTATATAATAAGCGGTTCCCCCTTTAACCGAAGTATATTAAACTTTAAAAGGCGCGTATTTTCCTAAGCAGGCCGTCCTTATATTACCGAGTTCCGGGTAATCCAAACCGTTTCCTTTATTCTTAAACTCAAAAAGGCAAATCCCTATAAAACCAAAATTTCCATTTTATTTATTTACCGCGACTTTTTTTAAGCATTTTTTAATATATATTTTATATAAGGGGATATATTAAAGCGGGTAAATATAACCAATATCCCTTATTACTCCGAATCCCTAAAAGCTTTTAAATATAAATGCGATAAAGGTATAATTATAAAGCCGGAAAACCTAAATAAAAATCTGGACATTTTTTAAAATATGGCCCCGGACCAAAATATGGATCAAGCCTAGGACCAAGGTATAAATTAAGCCCCGTACCAAAACATAAGCCAAAATACGAATCGGCGTATAGATTAAAACATTACCATAAAGGATAGCCCCCCACCTTTAAGTATTATTAATTAACCCATTATAAGTATTTATACGGGGGAGAAAAATATATAAATGGAAAACTTTTTATATGGTAATTTAGCCGAGAATATAAAAATAATAAAACCATATACCTAAGGTAAATTAGCGAGAATTATAAATATAATTATTTTATAATTAATTACCACTTTATTTATAAAAAATATACAAATAAAAAAATTTTTATATAATAATTTGGCCGAAAAGGTGGAAATAATAGGACCATATATTTAAGGTAAATTAGCAAAGATTATAAGCACAATCGCTTTATAATTAACCATTCCGTTTATAAAAAAGGTATAGGTGGAAAACTTTTTATATAATAATTTGGCCGAGAATATGGAAATAATAAAGGAAGTGGGACCATATACCTAAGGTAAATTGGCGAGAATTATAAGCATAATCGCTTTATAATTAATTACCACTTTATTTATAAAATTTGCCCCCTAAAAATAATATATAGGTCCGATAAATTAATCCCCTTATTTTTATAATAAATCGGGTTCCGCACCAACGGCCCCTTTTATATATTATATTAGCCCTAATTACCACCCGTAAATTATACCGAGGACGAAAAGGGCTTTAAAGGTTCGTTTATATACCGTAAGTATTATATGTAAATGCCCTAGCGCCATATAATAATTGGGGCCTTTTCCTTGGCGTCCCAAGCCCTTGGGTTAATAAGCGCTGGCCGTTAAATTTTAATTAACGCTTAAAAGCTTTAATAAACCACACCCAGCAGGGGCTGGAATATTACCACTTTCCATTTATACGTATATAAGCGATCGGGTTTACCACCGTGGAAAAATACAGCCGGCAAATAAGGGTAAATAAGGAGGTACTAAATATTAGGTTACGCAAATTCGTTTAATATTTATATATTAAGAAAAATAAAGGACGGGGAAATAATGCATATTATTTGGTCGATAAAATCATACCAATAAATAAATAAATTTAAATATTTTTAATTACCTAATAATGGTTCTAAACCACGATCGATTACTTAAGGAAAATGCCCAAATATTATTGCCATACTATGAATAAAATATCTTAATCCGTGGCCTTAATTAAAGTGAGATATATGTTTACTATATTTTTTGGTTTTACGTTTATTATGCCGACGATGGGAAGGTGAAAAGCCGATACGTTTAATATACGTTTACGAGATCTCCTCTTTTTTATCCCAATTATAATTAATTACCATAATACCTCCCGAGAACGGGGTAACGGGTAGGATAATTACTTATAATACCTTTATTAAAATATAAACGCTAATAAATATTATAATGGCCTTGGTAAAACCCATATTAATTTTTAATTAAATAATAAAAACTTTGGTATAAGATTAATACTTAAACTTTTTCGCCGCTTTTAATTATGCAAATTAAAAGGGTTTTTTTTATTATAGCGAGGGAATTCTTTATACATTAAAGTAATTATCTTTGGCCAAATAATTATTATTAAAAATTAAAATTTTATCCTCGGTTTTATATTCGTCGTTATTATTAGGTTTGCTTAACCTCTAGGATTTATTAACTTCTTTTTGGTATTTTAAAAATACGGCAGCAATATTTTTGGCAACTTTGGATATTATTATATTCCGCTTTTCGATCTGGCTATTATAAAAATAATTCTATTTTTTAAATAAATTAATTTGGCGATCGTGTTTTATTACCTTGGTTTTCTTAAGTATTCGAATTTGGTTTTCGAGATCCTGGATAATTTGTTTAAATTGCTGGTTTTCCCTTTCCAATTTAAGGGTAATAGTGTCGGGAGATGGCGGCCGTGGTGGCCGGGGTGGTATAGGGAGAGCTTTATTACGCTAATTAATTTATATAACGGAAACTATTTATACTATAATGCAGGGATACGGATATAAATAATTAACTGGTATATGCGGGCCGTATAAATCTATTAATATAATAAAAAAAAAAAAAGTATTATATAATTTATCCAAAAACGCTAATTTATACCTAAAAAATTAAAAATTAAAATACTGGAATTAATATTATATGGCGCGTGACCTTTTTACCTCCCTAATCGGTTATTTAATTTAATAAAAAACTTCCTAATTAATCCCCTAAGGCCGTCGAAAATTGCGTCCACTTTTATTTATATTTTTTTAATCGTAATTTTAATTTATTCAGGCGTGTGTTTAGGCGTATATTTAGGCGTGCCTTTAGCCTATCCAAGCGAGTATTTAGCTTATCGAATCGCTATATAAGGATAAGGTCGCAGTTATACGTTTTATTAGGTATTATAAGTATATAAAACGGGTTCGATGATTAATTATCTAATATTTTAAAGGTCGCCGTAAATAAAACGCTTAAAATTTATTTTTCTTATTTCCACGGGATCGGAGTACATTACCACGGGGGTAATTTTAACCAATATTATATATTAATCCTTTAATATTATTAAAGGGAAAAAGCCGGGGTCCGATAAAATATTATAATCTCCCGTCGGATAAAGGTTATTTCGGTTTAAGTTTATTTTATTATTTCGCGGAATAAGGATCGGATTATAATTTAAAAATTAAACTTTTTTTAATTTTTCGAAGGTAGGAAAATTAAGCTTTATACTTTTTTTAATAGGGGTAGCCAAATCCCACCTTTTCCCTACCGGTATTCCTTAAAATATTAGGAAAGGGTTTCCGGAATTCGTAATTATAATATTTAAAATATGTATTTTATACTCTTTATAATATTCCTGCCTAATAAGTACTTAAGAGCTTATAAAACGCATTTTAAGGGAATAATAATTTAAATCGCTCGATATTTTTATAATACTGCATTTTATATAATTTCTTTTTTTAACGGGAGCCATTATTAGTATAGCCTTAAATGGCTTCCCGCCGATTTATATATTTAATCCGCCTCTGCCCATTAAGGCAGGGAAGGCTTTTTTAACGTGGTATATCTTATTATTTCCATAAGCGTAAAAATGGCGATATATATTAACGTTAATATATAAAATAGGGTTAATAATCCTAATAGCCGCCCATGCGAAACTATACTTCGCTAGAAGGACCCATCCCATCTTCCAATTAATTAGTCCTTTAACCCGGTAACTTATACGGGTTATAAATCTATTAAGTTTACCGTCCCATAAAAGGTAATAAACGGCGAAGCTTTTCTATTATAATAATTTTTACTCCATACGATTATTTATATCCATCCAATTAAAAATAAATACAGGTAATACGCAGAATAAATATTAATTTTATACTCGCAGGTTTTTATTAACGGTGGCGATAATAACCCGGACTTTATTCCGCTATAATTAAAAGGCACAGCAGATTATATAATCGATACGGAAATTATTATTACCTTTTTTATTACCCGTATAAATTCGGGAAATATTATAATTAAAATATCGGTTTTTATTTTTACCTCGGATACCATATTAATCCCCGCGGTAAAGACCCATATATTTATAAATATTACCAAATTAAATAAAGCAAATGGCGCCGTATTAATAAATAATTTTAAGCCAATATCGATAAGGAGCTCTATAATATTATCGGATATTAAACCAATATTAATAGGGAGCTCCATAATATTAACGGATATTAAATTAATATTAATAGGAAGTTTAAATACAACACCAGCGAATGCTTTTAAGCCAATATCGATAAACGCATCGACAAATACAATAGAAACATTGACAGATATAATAGATATATCGATAGATATAATAGATATATCGATAGATACGTTAATAAATATATCGATAAATATATTAATAAATAGTTTTAAGCCAATACCCACTAATGGTAATTCAAGTCCCTCGGAAACGCCAACGGCGGCTATTAGATCGGAAACTATAGCTCCATCGGTTATATTATTTTTTTTAATTATAATATTAATTATAATTATTATTAATATAATATTTTCCTATATAATTACCACCATATTGGCGGGTAATATAAAGATTTAATTGGATGATAGCCGTTTAAACTATTAATTATATATACTTCGTAACTTGCATTTTACGATCCCTTATATGCTTCCTTAAATTCCAGTTTCCTGGTTTTGAGTTCTTATTTTAAGTTTCTTATTTTAAGTTTTTTATTTTAAGTTTCTTATTTTAAATTTCTTATTTTAAATTCTTACTTTTTACGTTTTAAGTTTCTAATTTTATTAATTTATAATTCCACGCATTACTTTCTGGTTGAGATTTTATTATTTCTATTTTTCACTTTCCTATTTTCGGAGTTCTTATTATTTATTATCCCCATTTTTATTATTATTAGAACCTGCTGGTATAAAGCCAAAAAAAAATCAATAAGAATATTTTAATAAAGAAATCACCTTATAATGTGAAGTTTTAACCATATCCATATTTTATACTTTTGATTTAAGCTTTTACTTTTACCGTTATTTAATATAAACCGAATTTGCATTATTAAAATAAAACCCATTAATTATACCATAAATGGTATTAATAATAATGCCGGTAAACCAGTATTTCTTAATGTTTTAAGCCCAAATAGTCCTTTTTTCCCTAATACGCCGGCCATATTTCCCATATGGGGGCATTTTAACCCGAGCTGGGGGTACCAGTATCCAGTTCCCCTTTTCCCTTTCGGCGGCAATTATGGGACCGATTACCCTTTTTTTTTAAACTAAAAATACCTGGTATTTTTAACCAAAATAATTCATATTTTGGAGGAAAAGGTTCGCCAGCTTAAAAATAAGCTAATATAGTAGGGTTATACAAAAAAGGGTTAGGTAAAGATATATGGTAATTTATTTAAATTAATTGGAGTATTATTAAATAAAAATAGGAAACCAGTTCTATTACCTAATAAATAAGCCCCCTTCAATTCCCCACTCCCATACCCTTTAAAACCGTTTAATTAAATTATAATTAACTTTAAAACCTACATTTCCTTTACCAACGCCTTCGTGGTCTTTAAGCATTGGCTTTGCAATCCAACCAAACTTTTCTGGCAGGTTTACAATTATATATACCACCGGGGCAGGGATAAATAATAATTAATAAATATTAAGGGGAAAAAGATGCTTTTAGGACCTATAATTTATAATTTCGAAATGGGATGGCGGCCATAAGCCATTAGTGCAAAAGTTAAAAACATAATGCCTATCGTTCGTTTTTATAATAATAAAAACTAAGGAGTTACATTTTACATAAAATTTTACGCCTATTTTAAGCAATATTTGCCTTCTTTTTCGAATCCGCGAGTACTCGGCCTTAAAGTTTTTGCTTAATATATTTAACACCTTTATTTATTTTCGAAATAGCCTGGGTTATATATAAATTAAAATACCCGGAAATCCCACTACTAGTTTTCTTCGAATTAAAAAATCTTGGGATTAAATCTTTAAACTTTACTTTAAAGTTTAAAGGCTTAATTGCAACTTTTATAAAAAGCCGATAATTATTCCTCGACTTTTCAAATAATAATCTCGCGCCACGGATTTAATTACTAAAAAGGTGGCTTTTTAAACATAAACTTGGCCGATATTTATAATCATAAAGGGCTAATACCCCCCCGAGTTTTATCCAACAATTACGTCACCGTCGAACACGCAATGGATTACCTTCCCAACAAACTTATTTTTATAATTATTCGGGAATTATAAATGGCGGACCTTCGTAATTTTCGGCTTATCTCTTATAAATATTCCTTTATTATAACACCCTTAATCTTCCGATATCTTTGCGTTTTAAATATAAAAGAGACCCTTAAAACGTTCGAGACTTTAATCTCTAAAAATATAGGGGCATGGGTTAAAAAGCTTATATTATATTACGGCCGCTGGCCACTATACTTTCGACCAAAATGGGAATTATATTCTTTTTAAATATATAAGATACACCCTCGAATACTCCTAAACCACGGCACGCAGGCCATGCATAATAAGCCTACCGAATAAGCATTTCGCTACTACCAGAAGTTTATTATATTAAAAGTATTAAAAACCACGAAAAACAATGCCGAGCAATTATATCGAATTTTACGCTAATTACCGGATCTTATAAGGATTAAAGTATTTTATTTAAATACCCTAGGCTGGAATCCGTAAAAAACACCACTTTATATGGCCCTTTGGCGCCGTATTTAAATAATACCGCTCTTTACGAGCTCCCTTTACAAAGCACTGAAAACCTTATTTCCCCTTTTTAAATAATACCCTTAAGTAAAGCAAATATAAATTAAAGGGAAAATTAACCCGGTATAAATATCGACCCCGAAGATTATTTCCCATATAACCCAATTATATATCGAAAAAGTTTCGGTATCGGAACGGTCGCCCTATTAATTTTTTTAATTATTATAAGCCTTTTTAAATCTCGCATATCTTGGTGCTGGATTTATATTTTACCGATCCAGCGGCCTACGCCTTTAAGACTTAAGCCTTTACAAATTATATTTATTATAATTAAAGCAAATTTGGGCGTCCGAGTTAAGCCTTAAATCGGTACTTTTTAAGAATAAAAAACTTAGCCTTTTATTTTTTAAAGATATTACTTTAATAAACGGGAGTTGGGAGTCGCTTTTTGGTAAGCTTAAAAACGAAA
Source organism: Zalerion maritima (assembly GCA_022664585.2). Lineage (NCBI taxonomy): Eukaryota > Fungi > Ascomycota > Sordariomycetes > Lulworthiales > Lulworthiaceae > Zalerion > Zalerion maritima. Next base: position 59,782 of record JAKWBI020000024.1, on the reverse strand, counting down.
AGCGGAAAATAAAAGTTCTAATAATTGGAACTTTAAATGGAATATATTTAAAATGCTTTATATTAATACCAGGAAAAAAAATAAAATCTCGGATTTAAGGATTCCTAAAAAATGCGGCCCTCCCATGGCCGTTTTTATCCGGAAACTAATTTTTTTAAACCCTATATACAGATATATAAAATATAAATTATATAATTAAGTTTTATATTTTGGTTTATACTTAATAAGGTGGCTTACTCCTTTTATGGCGCTTTTATTATATATTGCGGTATTTTTATCGTTTAAATTTCCGCCGTTAAATTATTAAGTATTATATTATTCGTACCTGCGGATTTTTACGGTAATCCTTAACCCATTTATATAACCGCCTAGGCTTAGCAAAGCTTGGCACCCTTACCCTTCCTAAAAATAAACAACTTTATTAAAAATTCGTTTGGTCTTTTAACTCCGAGTATAGAAAATAAATCCTGGGATTTAAATAACCAGGTAGGCTTTAATGCCGGGCCTGCTGGTATACCCCCAGATTTAAATTTCCTTAATCCTGGGGTTCTTAATATACCGCCAAATTTCTCGCTATTTTAAAGCCAGCCGGTATATATATTAGAATATCCCAAGGATTATTTAAATATTTTGGCAAGTATATATTATAATTTAGCCATTTAAACCTACGGAAACCCTAATTATTTTAATTTAAGCATTAAAAATTATAATAAAATACGGGACGTATGCGTAATATTAAACGATAATATTAAAAGTATAATTACTTTTATACTTTTAACGAATAATATTAAAGCCTTATACTAATACCAAGTTTTACGCTTATTTATTATTAAATACCTTATAAAATTAAAGCAATATTATAATACCGGTATTAATACGCTGGCGAATATTAATCTTTTACCCACCGTAATCGGTTTTTTAATTATCCTTACCATTAACAAAACGCCTTTTAAAATTTTCCAAAATACCCTCGGACTAGGCCTTAACGGGGAGTAATAAACCCAATAAATATTAAAATTTTAAAAATATTAATATTTTTTAGGCATATAATACTCGCATCCTTCGCCTACTAACAATGCGTATTTCTCGCCATATCCGTACAAAATATTTTTCGGTTAATATTTATATATTTAATTTTTTTTGGGATTTTTATCGAGATTATAATATTTAAATATCGGTGCGGGCAATTAATATAAATGCTATATTATATAACACGGGATATTATCTTTAAGATTTATTGCTTTCCCAATTAAACGTATATTGGGGGCCAAACTATTATACCTCTCCGGCCGGCCCCGGAGTAAAATAAAACATATTAGGAAGGGAATTATTATAATCCAATCGGTTTTCCGATATTTAAACCTCCCACGCTCCTTATTACTTATTTAATTTAAGCCTTCCATTTTAAAGTATTATATAAAAAATTGGTCGGGTACCGTCCCTGGTGGCTAGGCACCTTAATCCATATATTACGTATAAATAAAATATATGGGAATAATTCGAAAAAAATAAGGAAAAAAAATTATAAAAGATAAAATAATAAATAAGAAAAGGAAAACGGTAAAAAAAGAAAATATAAAGTTTAAATACCTAATAATATTTCCGTATTCCATTGTTTTTAAAAATATTATAATTAATAAAAAAAGCGAGAAACTCGTTTTAAATTCTCCGGGAATAATCCTCGCCGAATATATCCTAAAAATATGCGGCGGTAATAATATTATATCCAAGTACACGGATTTAGAATTCGGGATTTTAAAATAAATTCTATTAAAATTATCCTCGAAAGTTTATTACGCTATAAAGGGAATCGCCTAATATATGGTACCAATTTCACCTCTCCACAAGTGTACGCTCCTTATTTTATATAATAATATATAATAATAAAAATAACCGGAAATACCGAAAAAAAACGACTAATGGATAGATTTCGAAAACGGAGATGGATATTTTTAAAAAACGCCTATAAATTATATATTAATTATAATGCACAAGTATACGTGCGTGTTTAAAAGGCAAATAAAATCTGGACTTTTAACTGGCCTCCACCAGCAGATAATATAATAAAATAAAATGCATTTAATCGAGCTAGAAATGTATTAATAAGTCCGATAAAAATATAATATTATCCCCTGCCGACCATGCTTATATTCGCCGATTTTAAGGAGGTAAAAATTATAAGAGCGAAGGTGCCGTAATATTTTATCCTATAAATAGTTTCGTACCTACCTTAAAGGAATTACGGATAAGAAGCGGCGGTATTTAGGTATTATTATTCCTTAATTTTATTAAATTAACGGCGTATTAAATATACCGTAATACCGATAAAAGTGGGTCCGGGATATTAATAATATTATTAAATTATAAAATAAATAAGGGAGCCCGGTCCAATACTTTATATAGCGATATTTTTTAATACCAGAATCTTTTTTATTTAATTTATTATAAATGTGTATTCCTAATTTTTTCCTAAAAATATAAGGATGGTAATCGTATTATGGAATACGTTCCGGATACCACGCCGGATTTAAAAACTATGGTATTAATAAGGGAGAATTATAATATTATTTTAAAAATTTCATCGGGCTTTATCGCCTTATCGATATCCCAATTTATACGGCTATACGTATACATTAATTCCGAAAAATATTAACTTTATTTATACTTTATACAATATTAATGGCAATTAAGCAATACCTGCCCCTATATCTAGTTTAAATACGCCGTACCGTTCCAAGGGTAATAATAATAAACACGGGGGCTATATAATAAAAAGTTTATTTTATTAAGATTAAAAAAAATGCATTAATTATATATATCGTTTTTAAGCCCTATTTAAAACCGCCCTTATTAATTAAATCGCTTTATAAAATCCTTATCGCGCCCGTCCGGAAAATAATCTTATATCGGGATTTATCGATTGGACTTTACTTTTACCCGAAGAATAATTTTAAAACTATACTTCGATTTATATTTTATAATTTACAAAAAATAATTTTGGGCGGTTTAAGATTAATCCCATCCATTAAATTATGCCCAAAATGGCATTTTAATAAAACGCAAATAAAATAATAAAGTATGGTAAATTTAAAAAGCAAAAATAAGATTTAGTTTTATATATTCCACATTTGGCCCGCGTATATTTTCTTTATTTTTAAAGATTTTCGGGATATCCTTTACCCCCGCCCATTTTATCCTTTATTCTTTCCTTTTCTTTTTGGTTTTTTTTCCTATTTAAGGGTTACCCACCCATTTAATCATTCGTTCCCCTTTCTCCCAAATTCCCTCCTTTCCTTACGCCTTCCCCCAAATCTACTCCGGCTAACTTTTACCCCCCAATTAATTAACTACATTTATTATAATACTCTAATAATTAATTTACTTTAAAGGATTTATTAATCTGGCATATATATTATCGCGGTGGCATATTTACGTACTATTTTTAATATACTGCTTTATATTTACCAAGCCCCTATTTTTATTTAAACGCCAATATAAACACCGTTAATCCTTAATCCGATCGTATCGCCGCGTTTAATTACCGCTGGCCATTATTAAGGCGGTCCGGTTAAAAACTCCATTTTCAGGTCCTCTTGGCCAAATTTCTTACAATCACTCTTACCCCAATTTTAATATCCGCTGTCTAACCTTATATACGTCCTTTAATTTAAAAAGCTTATATATTTTTAGGCCCCCTGCCTTTTAAAAACACTGCCAATTTAACTTTGGCCTCCGTTTCCCTTTAATTCCCTTTAATCACTGCTCCGTAAAAGTTATTATTATACGCCGGGCCGGCCCGTTTTAATTTACCTTTCCCTAATAATGCACCGCCGTCGATTAAATGGTTTAAAGGATTTCCTAAACAAATACAAGCCCTTCGATATAAACTTTATTAATAAAGCCTAAAGCTTCGCTACCGACCTAACCGACCTCGAGGATTACGGTAATAATAATAAGGATAATAATTGGAATAAAAACATCGAAAATAAAGCAAAACTTTTTACGGGTAATAAATACCCTGCGGAGTATTATATTAAAATATTAAAGAAGTTTAATAAATCCGCCTTCGCAGCCCAGGATTATTGCGAAGGAATTACCCTATTATTTAATCGTATTAAGGAATAGTAAAATAAATAAATTCGCAAGGTTTTTTAAAGCCTTACGCCCTGCTTATATATTTTTAAGGTTTTATGCGTACGTTCGGAAAAATCCCGCGTAATATTATAAAGCCATTTTTATCCGCCTCCTTTATTATTTTTTTAATTGGTTATTAAACCAATCGCACGGTAAAGGCGGGAAAAGGTTATATAAAACCCGAAGGCGAAGCTCCCTCGGGATATATTAAAAGCTGTTTTATTTTATATATAAAAGGGCCATTGGTTAAAAGCTGGACGCGGAGCTAAGCCGCCAAATATATAGGGTATATTCCCTATAACCGCACCGTTATATAATTAACCCGTCCAGATTATTAGAAGTTTCGCAAATAAGCATACCCTTAATAGTAAAAAATAAGAAAAAAATGCATAAATATTAAAAATTTTAAGCGCCAAATCCAAATAATGCTAAACACGACGGATAAAAGGTTTAATCTCGGAGAGCTTTAAATTTTATATATTCTTTTCCTATTATTAATAACTCTTACCGGCGCATATCCGACCTTCCTCCTTTTCCTCCGCTTCGGAAATATCCGGATCTCCCTGATTCGTAACCCCGATAATAACGCTTACCTAATTCTTATTAGGTTTATTTTTAATTTTATAAAGGATTACCTCGGCGCCAAAAACGCATATATATTTTAATCTCATTATAAAATAACGCTAATAAAGTTCAATAATACATTTCCCCTACCGGAGGTTTTATTCGACCCGAGTTTAATTATTAACCCGTATATCTTCTTACTCGGAATTCTTTTTACCAACCGGGCATTTAAGGCAAGCAGCCTAATATCCCCCGAGCAATTTAATAAGCTGGATATTAACCCTAAATAATAAAAAAAGCCTTTACCCCTAAAGAAAAGCTTACGGGAAATCCCTATATTTCGCAAGGTAATAAAAACGCTGGTTGGGTTCGAAATATTACGGACCGAACGTTTATCGTACTTAATTATAATACCATAAATTCAAATAATAAATAAATTAATTGGTTTTAAAATTCCCACCATCCCGTATAATCTGCGGTATAATACAGGTAATAAGTTTAATAAAAGCGGTTTATACAATTACCTCGCAAATGGACCACTATTAATACCAAACTTTTATAAAAAATATAAGCAATGCACTCCGGAATTTAATAATACAATATACCGATTCGCGGACCTTTTTTAAGTATTATATCCCGCGAAATATAACGGTAAATACAATGGCGATTATTTAAGGCGATAAGCCCCAGCGCGCCGTAATACGGGCTGCTTATAATATAAGCCATTTAATAAACCTGCGGCGGCCAATAAAACTAATACCCGAGCAATTATTATTTATTAATAATAACCCGCGCATTAAATAATTAATTCGATATAGGAAAAAGGCTCGCCGTTTATTTAAAATATCGGCCGCAATAGGATATAAGTATAAAAAATTAATTCGTAAAATTGCGAGCGAGAAAAGGCGCCTTAAATTAATTTTTAAAAATAATATCCGTAAAATATAAAACGTAAACCAGGCCATGATTAATATTAAGCGCCAATTATTTGGTAAAGATTTTATAAATAATATAAAGACGGAAAAGCCCAGCGTAAAATAATTACCTGCCCAGCGGCGCCTTATGGAGGCATTATCGGCGCCGATAATAAGTACGGTCGAGGAGAATTACCGCCGCTGTAATATTATAATTAATATAATTATTACTTTATGCGGAATGGAAAAGCGCTGGGTTTTACCGCGCCACTCTTATTTATTAAGGGTTATAATACCCAGCCCTATTACAATAAAGGTTAAAACCTTATAAAAAAACACCATATTAAACACAGCGAGGTTACTCGTATATAATAAAAAAAGGCCTATAATATATTTTCTTTGTTTGGGAAATAAGCGTTTATTAATAAAAAAACGGGTTTATTTTTTTTTTACGCTTGGTGATTTAATAAAATACTTCGTCCGGAAATATATGTCCAATTTTAAGGAGGGTGAACCTATTAAATGCGAGCTTTACAGCGTTTTATTAAACTATAAAATGCATTTCCAAAATTATATTATCCGCGTACACGGCACCGTCTTTTAATTTACCGGTTTTCCGTAAACGTATTACCCCCAATTAATAATATAATATAAGTTTATTATAAATATTTGTTTAATATTTTCTTCGTACCTGCGTAAAATATATTGGAGTATACTTTTAAAGCTTTTCCTAACGAAAAGCTCTTAAAAAATATCGCTATTATTTCGAGACCGTTATATACGATTAAATAATTATTAAATATCCAAAAAACTGCATACCTCGGCCATTAATATAAACGTTTTATAATAGGCGTGTAAGGTAAGTAAAATAATTAAGCAACCGAATCCTAAAAGTACCCCAATAAATTAATATTAGGTTTTCCATAAAAATATCTTTTTTAAATGCCCAATTACCTATTTTTAACCGCTGGAGCGAATCTGCTATTATACCATAAGGTGAATGGGTTAATATGGGAGGATAAGTAATTTTAAAAGGGTTAGGTCTTCTGGTATTTTTTATTAAGGCGTCTTATTATTATGGTATATTTAATAATCGCCTATATTACTACCATATCGGATATCCAGTCTTCCGGGTCCGTATATACCTTCCATCCCAGGTGGAAAAACAGCTGCATTTTTACACTTTATAAAATCCACCTCGGAATAAAAAGTGGTTTATTATTTCGGCGGTATTATACCCTACTTCTTTTACGGGAGTACGCGTCGGATATTAAATTAAAGGGTTAGCGAGAAAAATATATCCTTTCCGAAATATAAGGTCGTATATTCCTTTTAAAAATAATAGATTAATATTCTTTTCCTTTCCGATATTATATTAATAAAAGGGTATCTAAAGGGATAATATACTCTTTACTACTTTTAAATAATACCTAAAACAACCACCTCACTTAATAGCAAAATAACTTATTAGGTTAAAATACTAAAGCATATAGGGCTCTAATTACGCCCTATAAAAAGGCCAATTATTATTAAAAAGTGGTATAAATTACTATATACTATCGCATATTACGGCCAAGGTATTATACACTTAACATTTATCTTTTATTTATAATATTATAATAAATATTAATCGTTCGTTATTTTGGATGGCATTAAAATAAAATACATTAAGGCTTAAAACGCTTTTTATAATCCCCCTTTATTTATACCAATACATTAATTTATTAAAACATATTTAAAACAAGACCGTAAAGTTTTTAACGTAATATTTATACTTACTCGTTTTTATATATATTTTGGGGCTCGGGATATTAAATTATATGGAATAATTATATACCAATAAGGAACGGTAAAAACAGGGTTGGGGAATTTTAAATTAATCTGCTATCGTTATATTCGTAAACAACCACGGTTAGGTCGCTTTTCTTAAACTCCAAGTATATTTAAATTTTTAATAATATTTAATATTATAAAGATTTTACTTATAGCCCCCGGTTTTTAATAATTATATATAAGCCAAAAATCTCCCTATTCCGGAAATCGTAAATATAATATATTATTCCTGCCATTCCTCGTAAAATACCACATAATAATAATAGTATTAATAATAGGCCCCAATAAATAAAAGTATTATAATAAAATAATAGGAATTAAAATGCAGGAATATTATTTTACTTTTAAACTGGTACGGCACCCATTAATTATATGCCAAATAATGGTAAAAAATAAAATTAAATAACACGATGCCTTTCCCGGCACTCCTACCATATTTTTAGGCTCCGCTTTCCAATTTCTTTTTCTCCTTTTTAATTATTATTACCCATTCCTCCATATTTTTCGCTATAACGGTGGACAAATGCTTATACTTTAATAAAAAGGATAAAATATTAGCCGTACTAAACTCTTGCTCGGGTATACTGGTAAAAAAGTCTTTTACCAGGTGCTCGACTTTTTTATTCTTTTTAATCTGCTTTACCTAATCCGGAATATTATCCTTTATTTATTTAAAAACGGCGCAGAAATTAAAGCAGCCATATCCTTATTAATAAATTAAAACTTAACCTTTTTATCGATACGACCAGGTTATATAAACCCTCGCTATTTTATATATATCCGATAAACCGTAATTGTATATTAATCCCTTTTTTATTACCGCTGGAGTTTCCCTTTTTATACCAGACAGCTTTTTAAGCAAGACCTTATACGGTTTGCGTATTAGGGATAAATCTGCGTTTCATCAAGGCTTAAAGCTTAAGGCTCTAATATCGTAACGTCTTGCGGAAATATCGCAAATAGTAGCATATATTATATGCGAGATATTAATTAAAAAATAGTATTTAATTGCAAAATGCTGCCATAGCGGTTAAAATAAAAATAGGAAAAATAATGCGGCGAGTTTTTTATGGCACTTTATTTATTATTAAGGAGTTTGGAATCGAGCAGGATTAATACGAATATAACCGTAATTGGATATACCCCATATAATACCATTTAATAAAACTTTTTATATCCGGGAATAATTACACACCATATAAGAAAATAGTTAAAAAAGTACAAACGTATTTGGGAAAATAATAATCCAAAAATAAAACAAATAGGAATTAATTTTATTCACAGTTATTAAGGATAAAAAGCCTTATATTATCCTTTATATTAAGGATTACCACATTTAGCCTATATAAACCCAATATATATTAATAATAATACTTTATGCTTATTCTTTAAATTAATACTTCCATACTCCTTAAAAACTGCGTGGTATCGCCTTATTTTTTACAAAAATGCTTAAATCCGAATGCTTTTTATTTATTTTTATTTAAAACCGCCAAAAGTAATAATATATTTATACCCTGGGATTCCGTTTAAATAAAGTTATCCGAATTATTACCCTTAAACCCGTTGGTATTATCCGTGGGACCTATATCGGTTTACTTATCCGGTCGCGCCTTATTGGTGGATTTGGGAATGGTATTAAAAAAAGGAAAAGAAAAAGGAAAAATAAAAGAAGGATAAAATATATTATTAGGGTTCGATTAATCGTTCGATATAACGGTTAAGGCTTGCCCAAGGCGAAAGAAAAAAAATCTGTCTAATATAAGGCTATATTAAATTAATTTTTAGGGAAATAGGTTGGTTATTTTAATAAAAGTTTAAAATACCTAATTAAAAAGGCGATATTTTGCAAAATAAATAATTAAGTAGAAAAAAATTATATCTAAATAAAAAATATATAATTTAAAATAATAATAACCATAAAAATTTATAGGTAAAATTAACCCTTTATATACCTATTTTAAGTAATATTTATTTCCGGTAAGTTTATTTTTTCGATATATATTATACCCCTATGGGGTGGCCGGGAAGGTAATCTGTGTAATAAATATCGAAATATTTCCTATAAATGCATCCCCTTTTAAGGAGGCTTATAAATTTATTAAAAATCGGCATCGAAATAAACTTAATACGCGGTTTTTTTATATTGGTTTATTAGGTGTGCCGGATAAGGTGGCCATAATATAAGGCTTTATATATTATATTCGGATATATATATCCCACCCTTTTTAATTATCCTAGTATATATATTATTTACCCTAATCCCGTTAATTCCGACGGGATAATGGGGTAAATTTTATTAGTATAATATCGAATAAACTTTACCTAATAATTATAAAGCTTTTACGGCCGTAAATAGCGGTAAAAAGCTGGCCGGATATATTTTTAATATTATTAGGACTTATTTTATTTGCTTTTTTATATTTTCTAATGCCCAGGGCTTTTATAAGCACCTTGGAAATTATTCTCCGCGTTGTTTAGTAGGAAGATCCTGCCGATGCTATTTAAGGCCTTTATCTTAATATTTTCGGGATTAACGGGAAATTACTTCGGCTTAAATATATACGGGTTAAAAATATCCCAGTATTATAAACTGCCCGCCTTATTTTACCTTAGGCGATATATTATTAATTTAAATAATCGGTAAGGATAAATTATTTTACCACCTAAAAAATCGGATGGAAATATATAAGGTATATCCGAGAATTATAATAAATTACGGCGCTTAATGGAATTTTTTTATTATAAAAAAAGCAGCCATAATACTTTCGGGCTATAATAATATAATATTCTAATTATGTATTATGCCCCTATTCCCCGTATTATACCCGCTGGACGGTTATTATTTACGGATTAAAATAGAATAAGGTTAGAATAAAGGGTGTAAGGTTAATGGTTTGGTTTAGTCCTAATTTAAATGCCTGTATAACCAATATAATTTAACTTTGTAATCCGAGTTACCCATAGGCTATAAATATAAAGGCCTTTTACGGGCTTTTTCATTTAAAATAATTATTAGCCTCGGTATTTATAATATTTGGTAATGATTATGGTTTAACCATATCGTTATATAACGGCTATTATATCGATTATAAATTAAATATGGATATCCGAAGGCTATATAAATAAAACCGGGAAATTTAATAATAAAATACGATATACCGGGATTGAAACTTCCTAAACGATATATTTAAGGCTGCTATTAGCCTTTAATACTCCGGTTCCTATTAAAAATAAAAATGGCCGCAGCCTTTTAATAAAGGGAATAGCGAATATTTATTAAAAAGTGGTATATTTTATATAAAGACGACGTAATTAAACTTTATATTCGAATATAATTAATAATATAAAATAAAATACGATACCATATAATCCTTAATTGCCGTCGCTATTATTATATACGTTAATTATTTTAATAAATATTCCTTACCATCCCGAGCTAATATATAAATCGGCCAATCCGTTAAGTAGTAAACTTTATTGGTTAATTTCGAAAACCACTTCGTTATAATAATTAAAATCCAATAATTATTTCTTTTGCGTTTTAAGATTTTTATTATAAATTCCCATAACCGTCTTCCACCTGGTATATCCCTAATGCCAAATTAAGCATAAATAATAAAAAGGTAAATAATGGTTATGGTAAAATTATAATTATTTTTAAAGCTGGAATATTATTATATATTAAATAAAGTTTTTGTCCATTGTGCAAAAGCTTTAATATATTAATATTAATAATAAGGAATACGGGCACTGGTTATAAGTATGCGAACGCGGAGTAGTTAATCGGTAATGTCCAGTTTATACGTTATCTTGGTATCGATTAAATCTTTTAGTAATTTCTCCGCATTATTGAGGAGGTCCCGGCCAATATTAACCTTTATAAATGTATAAAGTAAACGCTTTAATAACCGCCCTTATTTCCCAAGCTTTTTTATGGTAATAATCTCTGGCTTTATAACGGCGCACGCTTTCTTATACTCACCGAGCTCGCAATAAACGTCTGCAAGCCTATTAGTAATAAAAGGTCGGTTTTTTATAATTAATAATTGCTGGAAGTCCAATATATTTAGGCAGGCCTATAATAAGTCCCGTACCGTATAAAATTTGCCTTTAAATTGGAAGAATTTTCTTGCGATAATCAGTAGCCTTCGGTTCGTGTTGGCCTTAAAAGGCGATAACGGTTTCCGTGGCTCCCATTTATAAATAACGGCGGCAATATAACCATTATAACGCTAAATTATATTCTTTACTTAAGAAAGGTGCAGCCTTTTTATTAAAGTATAATTTTATCGAATGGTGGGCTATAATATTCCCTTTAAGTATTTTTATATTTTATTATCCAACCTATTAAAATCGCCGTTTAGGCAATATATAATACTTTCGGAAAGCAATATTAAAATATAGAGGTATTTTAAAATAATTTTGCGTAATAATTAACGGGCTTGTTTAATTATAATACGACGGATACTTAAAGGACCGCTTTTAGTAAAAACCAAAAATACCTTAAGCATATTATTTTTAAAAGGTGGTGGTAACGTTTATCGGTTATTAAGCTTATTAAATAAAGCCCAAATAGCCTTTTTGGATTCCGCGGGCCTATAATTCTTATATAAATACTATTATGGTTTATTAGGTCGACGTAATATACCAGGAAAATATGTTTTTGTGGATTGGAAAATAAGTAAAATAAATTAATTATAATATTATAATTTCCCATATTTTTTTTATTATCCGAGATAGGGAATCGAATAAACGGGAATATAATTCGTTATTAATAAACCAGGTAATCGTACCACCGTTCAATTATTATAGGATAATATATAACCGCTTTATAATTTTATAACGGCGTTTATTATTCGATAATAAATAAATAAGCCTTTAATTAAAACCAGTATTTAGGGTTATAATTTCCTAAATATAGCCGTCGTCGTTTTATTATTTTTAAGGATTATGGATAATAGTAAATAAAAAATCCGGAATTTCGGAGCCACCAAAAGTATAAATGAGTAAAAATATATGGTTTAAATCTAATAGGACATTTCCGAAATTTATGGATAGATCAAGATATAAAGAATTTACGGAAGACTTTTAAAATTTTTTAGTAAAAGGTTAAAACGAGAATCTTAAGATACTGATCTTAGAGCCGGCTTAAAATTAGATTTTAAATAAAGTTATTATAGTCTTAAAATATACCGGCGAAGCCAAGCGAAATAAGGTAAGAAATAATTTCTCGGTCCTTATTATTAATATATTTTTTATATTTAGCCTTAAATTAATATTAAATATTAAATAATACGGTGGTAAGGAATATTAATATTAAGTGTGGTATTTCCAACGGAAAATAAAATACCGCCCTAATACCGCCCAGTTAATTGGTAATTTTAATATACCTTTTACCCGTATAATAATACTCCGGATTATTTATCGGCAATTAAATAAAAATTATTATACTAGGTCCGGAAAAGGAAATATTACCGTATAGGTTTAATATTAATAAAAAATACAGCACTATATAAATAAATCTCCGGCCAATTTATATATGGGTATTATTAATGCGGCATTCCCAAAAATCCTTTGGGTTTTTTTTAAATTTTTTAAAAATCCGCTCCTATGGGCTTATATTGGTGGATTTAATAAAAAGTATTTTTTACGACCGCCTTATTTTTACTTTTATATTAAAGCGTATATTACGGGTAATTAATTTCGATTTATCGATAAAATATTTAATTACCTTAAGATATTTGTTTAAATCGGAAGTAAGATTATTCGTTTCCCGCACGTTGTAATTTTTTAACGGCTGGTTAATTCTTTAATAAATGCACATTATTGGCCGCAAAATATAAGATAAAATGCTTAAATATACTAAGGGCTGCCGGACGCGACGCTTAACGTTAAGATATATTTGCGGTACGGTGCGGTCGGGTTAATATGCATTTTTAATGGCGGATTTTAATTAATAATATAATAATTATATGGTATGCCGGATAAATAAAAGGCATTATTCCTTATACCAAATACGAGGCATTACCTAATATAAACCAACCAAATATAATAAGCATTATATAAAAAAATATTAGGTATATATTATATTTGCCCGCCTTTTAATAATATTTTAAAAAGGTTATAATATTAATCCATAATTGCCTAACCGTAAAAAGTCGTTAGAGGTTATTAGGCCTTAATTTCTTATGTATTACCCGCAGTATCGATAAAAAATAAATGGATTATGGTTGTGGACAGGCAAGACAGGTTCAAAAAAAAAAGGAGAAAAAAAAAAAGAGATTGCCAAAATTTGCAGGCCCTGAAGGGACCCATATTAATTAACTAAAATCAATTAAAATATAGGGCTAAAAACCTGTTAATGGCTATAATAGCCGTTAAAGGCGCTGTATTTTACTTCAATAAATAATAACAGTGGGTTAGAAAGGGTATGCCAAAAAATCACAAATCTTTTTTTTATTAAATACCTGAACTCAGCCAAAACAATAAAATCCCATAAAGCGATCGAGGTGGAGTTTAATGCGGGAAAGTGGGGCTTACGCATAGCCCCAAATACATTATGGCTTTTTTTTTTATAATAAAAGGCGGAAATATCCCGCATATTTTTTATACCTATCCGTTAATCGCCTAAACGGCACGGTAAAATGGGGCGACAGTTTTAAAATTAATGTTTTAAAACGGGGTAGGCGAAAAAGAATACAATTCCCTATTATTATTAACCAAAGAACTCCCTAATAATATACATATTTCGCTTAAAGACGATGCGATCGAAGTTTACACTACTTTGTAAAAATATGCCCACCAAAAGCAATTACTATTATTTAAATTTTACTTTGCCCCGCCCATTATCCCAACCGTCCCTATATCGTTAATCGATAACAATTATGGCTATATTATCTCACAATACAGCCCACAAGCGACTTTAAATATCGGAAGGAGAAAACGCTAAGAAACTAAAAAAAAAAGTGGGCCATTTAGTTTCCTTGGATTAAAAAATGAATAATAATAAAATAGGTCTCGAAGCCTTATTCTTTTTCTCCACCTTTACCAAAGCAGCTGCAAATTATTTGCCCTTTAACCTTTTTAATTCACTAACTAGGAAACAGGATTTTATAACGCTTATTAATATCCGGTCCAAAATTCTAAACCATTACGCCGAAATCTATAATGTACGATTTATTTTCTTGGATTAATAAAATAAAAATTAACCGGCTATTAAATATACAAAATGGTTTATCTCCACTGAATAACCCATAGGCCTCGCGGGTTATTATTAAAAAATACGGATATGGCCTAATAATACCACGAATAAATAATTACGCTAAAAGAGTAATATAATATTAATATTAATAATTAAAAAGCGGGTTATATAAAATGCGAAAATCCGAATATATAATTAATTATATTCGAGAATTGGGACCCGAGCCAATTATAAAAATTTAGGTGGAAATATAATATTATATTATCTTTAACCATAATATATTTGCACGGTGGCCAAAAACCATATTATAAAAGGATTAATTCTTTATCCAATTATAATTAATGGTTTAATTTAGGGTATAAATAATTAGCCCCGACCTTTTAATTTATAACCAAACTTATCCTCCAACCCAGCGCGCCCTTAAAATAATCTTATACACATTTGCGTAAATAAAATATACGGACCAGAACCTTTTCGTTATATACCGCCCATATAAATAACGAGATTGGTTAAATATATACCAATTAATAACCAGTGGTTTAATTATATAATATAGGGATCCGTCGGGCTTTTAAAAATGTAGGAATAGGTGGATAAAAAAATACTAAAAAATTACCTTATTTTCTTCGGTAAGGCGAATATATAAAACTATATATATAGTAAATCGGTGCTTTTTTTGGCCAGCCTTTTAATAATAACAAAGCTTATTATAAAAGGTTAGCCTCCTTTCCCAATAATATACCACCGTAATAATTCTTTTATACTCGTATAATTATTATAATACTTTTTAATATAATAAACATTAAAGTAAAAATCGGCGGTTATACGATTATAATTAATAAAAATTTAATTACCAGGTTATAATAATTTACCCAGGGCCAGTAAAAAATGGGACCAGTTTAAAAAAGGATCGCTAAAGAATTAAATATAAACTTCCTATAATGTATAATGGATATATTTCTGGTAAATAAATCCCCATATATTACCATTTAAATAATAAGTCCTTTATTACCCTACGGGGGATTTTAAAAGCTTACAAAGTTTATTATAAAAATTCTTAATATTCCATTTATTAAACTGCTTAAGCGTTTTATAATCCGCATCGATAAACCCGAAGCCGAATTTAAAAATTTCGGCGGTTACGGCGCCCTTTTAATCCAGGCTTATTATTAATTACTTCCTTTTCAATTTTATTCTTAACAACTTCTCTTCGTTTCGAAATACTTCGTTAAGCGGCCGCCACTTTACGATTTCGAATAATACCATTATTAAGAACCAAATATTGTAAAACTAAAAAGGCTTATTTATTTAATAATTAGAATATTGGTAAATTAGGGACGGCGGGCGCGCCTAATCAAAAATATAGGGTTTAGGGTTATCGGGTAAAAAAACAAAACTTTTGGTCCGTAAGGCCATATATATAAATTTAAAATAAACGTGAAGTAATCGGACCTATATTATAACTTTTTTAATAAGCTCGCGCCTTTCGAATATTTTAATCTTTTCGGTATTCCGTAAAATATTACCAAGGCTTATAAATAATTAAAAATACGCGTAAATAAAAACGGTTTGCGGCCTATTTTTAAAGGAGGCCTTAATTTTTAACGTATAAGCCTTATCCGGCCGGGCCCTATTCGTAGGAATCCTTTTTTTAATATCCTTAATATATATTTTAAAAGACTCGGGTACCGTTATTAAGAATTCGATTAACCTATTAATTTTACGACCCTCCTTATTTTAACTAATTATGGCCCGTCGATTAAAGCCCCCTGGGACCGATTTGGCATTAATACGCGGGGCCGGCATTTCGCTTTAGCCTATATACCTTATTAATATTAAAATTATATAATATGGTGGATTAATAAACCTGGCGAACTTTTTTTTAAAAGTAATGGAAAAAGGTATTATTATTATTATAAACCTTTGGTATAATCGCATTTATACCCTTGGCGTTTTAAAATAAGGGCACACGGGTATTTATATATTTTATTAATGGTATCGATTTTTTTATATTTAATAAAAAGCTTTTATATAAAAACTTTGCTAAAAACGCTGCCAATACGTATTTTATTTTGGACGGATCCCCTTATTACCATCCAACGATTTAAAATAATATTAACTTTTCCCAATGGATTTTTATATTACCGCCAATCGATTAATTAAGTATAAAACCTTATTAAATCTGCGGTAATAGGTTTTACCAATTACTCCGTAATTAACGAAAGGTATATTACCCCGTAAATTTGCCACCAGAATATTTAACGTACTCGTAATACTTATAATATAAGGTTGGCATTATATATTTTAGGCAATAGCGATATAGTTTATTTACGATCGATTACCGGAGGCACTATTATCCACCGTTTTATAAACGGCCATATGCCGGTTATACGGACCAATAAAACCCTATTATTTCGCACTTATTAAAATAACCGCGCGGAATATATTTTTTATATAAGTAATGCAATCCGCCTATCGGGTATACCTCCGTATAATGAAATCAGTTAATTATTTAATATACCGATGGCCTAATATTAATACTGTATTAATTCCAGCCTTTATACCCACCAATTAATTCCATATAATTTAAAATGGCCGGATAAAAGCCCAATCGAATAATAATATTAGATATTGGTTTTTATTAATTGGGTAAGGGAGTATAATTTTGTATTGGAATGTATAGGGGTCCCGTTTATACGAACCATAAAATAAAGGAATATTAAGGATATATTGGATTTATATCGCCCAGGTTCTGCTTTATATAGAATAATAAAATATTACACAATCGGCCATAATTAAAGCCTTAAATTTAATTATCGGTATGCGGGGATATATATACCTTTACGGGCCGAAAAAATAATTAAAAAAAAGGTATTTTAACGGAATAGTATTTTTAATTACCTAAAGTGGGATACCTTATAATCCGATTTAACCTAACCTTTTATACCTAATGGTATATATATAAAAATACCATAGGGTAAAAAACGTGATTATTTTAATATTAGGCTATTCCCAATGCTTATATCTCCTATACCTTAAAAATGCTTTTCGGTCTCGAGCTTAGCCTTTTGCCTAATATTCGTTTTAATATAACTTTAATTATAATGACGTATAATGCCCATTTTATAACGATCCACCACGCTTATAACCTTTCTTTTACCTTTTATTTATAGGTTTTATAAATTTGGCAGGCTGGAAAAATTAATACTCCTTTGGCAATTATCTTTAAAAGGCTTTAGAATAATATATAAAGGCGGTATAACTCGGAAAGTAAAGCCCATCCGGAAAATAAAGCCCACTCGGAAAGTAAAATTATTCCCAAGTATTATTCCCAAGAATTTTACTTTTACCTTTACCTTTATTTTTACCTTTACCTTTACCTTAGGCTGGCCTATAAAAGGCCACCTTCCTATATTTTCTAAAGGAGCCTTTCTTTTCCTCTTTTAATCATTATTTTCCTTCTTTCATAATTAATACAATAACTTTAAACATACACTTCTTACCGTAAATTAAAAGCCATTTAGCTTCTTGTATTATAAAATTTCAAATAACGAATATATTTTTATAACCGTTATCTCGATTTCCTTATACATCCATTCTTTTTGCCTCTTAATATCGAATAACCGGAAAAAAGGAATAATATTAGGTTCGTATTTTTTTTAACGGAGGAATATTTTTTAATTATTTATATAAAATAAAGGGGCGTGGAGGATTGGCCTATTATATATTTTTATTATAACGATATTTGGTATCGTATAAAGTAATTTAACACTTTTACCTTATTTTACTTTATTTATTTAAATATGGATACAATTCCGATATAAGTTTTATTAATCCGTACTTTGTATTTTAATAAAGGTCCAAAAACGAGCCTTCCTAAATAAACCGGTCCAATTTTAACCCTTAATTTCTATTAGGAAAAAAAAAAAAAAAAAAAAAAAAAAAGATCGATCGGTATTAAATTGCCGGGTCGAGGAATCTTTTAATCGTTAATCTAAAGAAGATCACAATATGGATTAAAAATGGTATTAATACAAAATAAATAACGATGGCCTACCCGGATCTTATAACCGTTCTTATTTTAATGGGAATAAGGAATATCCTTATATTTTCCGTTTATATAGAGCCCAAACGGAATGCTATTAACGAAAAGCTAAAAAATATAATTAATAAAATCGAAAAAGTAATATACGCCATTTATGCGAATTTATATAAGGAGCTGAAGATTATTATAGCAGGGGATTTTAATAAACACGCCTCCCTTTAGGGCGGAAACGGGATTCGCGGAAATAAAAAAGGGGCCCCGATAATAAATATAATAAAAAACCTTGGGTTATAAAGCCTCCTCCCAAGGGGTACCGCCATCTTTAAAAAAAAAAAGTAAAAGGCCACAATAAATCTTATATTAATAATAAAACGGATGGCGGTAAAAGCCATAAATTATAAATATGGCCCGAAAAATATGGATCCGACTATAAAACCATAATAATTAAGTTCGATGCGCGAGTTATAATAAAGGAACCAAAATCGAGGTTATTATTTAAATATATTAATTAGGAAATAATACGGAGGATTATTTAAACGGGCTTAAAAAACCTACCTTCGGCCATAAATATTAAACCATTCCATAATAACCTTATTATTTTTATAAAATTAACGGTATATAAATATACCCCCCAAATAAAACCATCGCCGTACGATAAACGGTGGTAAATATAAAAACTTATAAAATCAATATTAATATAATTACCTTTAAGAATAAAGGGATAGCTGCGCTTTTAAAAAGCGGCGTAAAACGGTTCGTTAAAAATTATTCGCCTCCTTTTTAATAACGGCGCCAATATTAATATTCCACCAGTAACCGGGTATGGTATTTATAAAGCTTTACGGGCAAGCAATTAGGGTCGTAATTTCGTCTTAATAAAACATTATAAAAATAATAAAACCCTGGGTTTTTTATCCGAGTTAAAACGGGATATTTAATATTCTTATTAAGGCGGGGGCAAGCACTTTATTTTTAATAAAAAATAATACCTATTTATTTAACGAGGCTCTTTAAAGCTCGATCCAATTTAAGGATTATATATTAATCGATTTATTAATCGAGGTTAATAATATAAATAAAAAATTTAAATTCGACGATTAATTTTACAAATATACCTACCATACCGCCCTGCGGGGACCAGGTATAATTTAGGATTCCATTTAAAAACTTCAGATTATTATTATACCAATTATATTATTATTAAGGGTATAATAATTTATATTAGGTATAAAACGGACTTAATATTATTTATAAGGTAATAAAAAAATAGTTCGTATACCGCTTAATATTAAAGTAAATCCCAATATATTAGGTGCCGTATAAACTTATATATATATTATAAGGAAAAAGTAAAACTCCTTTATAATATAAAAGCTAGCCCTAAAAACTGGACCGATAAATTTAATTACGAATTATTTTTCGTAAAAGCCATCACGATAAAACTTCTCCCCAAGTATTATATCGTAATTATGGCTGCTAATTATCTCTCGAAAAATGGGATTAAGATAGAATATCGCCAATAAATTACCCGCCTACTTCTCGAAACTGGCGCTCGCGTAATAAACGGGCCTCCATAAATAAAAGCAACCTTTCCGTTATTTTTTCAACCCGCTATTATAACGCAAGATTATAATTTTAAATACTTACTTTTAAATACAGGTGCCAATACTAATAATTTAATCTTTAAAATACGGCTGCGCGGCCCTCGGAGCTGCCATAAGGAGAAAAGAAAAGCAATTTATTAACCTGCTGCTAAAAAAAGGAGCTAATATTAATGCGCCAGCCTCCTATGGGTATTGCACGCCCCTTTAAACTACGGTAAACCGGAACGATAAGCAATTTATTAACCTATTATTAAAAAGGTAGCTAATATTAATATTATAGGTACTGCTTGGAAAAACCGACCGTTTTAAAATTAGTAATTAATAGGGGCTTAGCGATTTTACTTTGGAATTAATCGAAAAGGGCGCTAAAGTAAACCGGGAGCCAAATACGGAATTATTAGGTGGGTTGGGTTTTAAGGCATTTGAAAAATATTTTAAACACGCTTTTTTAATATAATATATAAGCCTCTTATAATTAAAGCAAAACCTTATATATAAAAGTATATTTCGGAGGAACCCAAAACATTATTAAATCGTAATAAAGTATGGCCGCCTAAATATGTGCCAGCTTTTGCTAAATACCATGGGCAAGGAAGGTCCTGCTTATAATAACGAGGTCGAGGCAATAAAAAATGCATTTAAAATTAATTATAATACTATTTTAAGGCTAATCGAAAGTTGGTGCGGTAAGGCTAAAAAGATACATGGTATTAATAATTAGGCCTTTAATATTCTTCATATATAATATACCGGATATTATCTTAAAGCAACGAAATATAAAGTATATATATAATAATATATACCGAACGGCCGTATAAATATTAAAGGCCTCGATCCTAGTTAATATTTAGCCCCATATCGCTTCCCCTTAAATTAAAGCTTTCTTAGTATAAACCAACGGCCGTTATAACCCTCCCGCATATATCGCACCCTATATTAACTCTTAAAATACGGACACGGATAAATAATATACATTATATATATTGGTATATATATACTGCACTCGTTTACGCTATATTATATAATCGACGTTTACTTTTAATAATACGCGCACCATATCTCTTTACGGGAAACTTTAAAATTTACCCTTTTTTATTATTTTATATATTATTTTAGGATTTTTATCCGATCCTATCGGTCGGGATATATATAATTAATTCGAAAGCGGAATATTTATTAATTTAAAAATGGATTAATATTAAGGTGGAGTATTATACGGTATTTTAAGGCCTTAAAATTAATAACGCGCTGCCAGATTTAATACTAATAAAGTCGCGGGGGCCGTTTAAAACCGACAGCCTTTTCCCGCTTATTTTGGTCCGAAAATAATATAATTTTCGATAAATAAACCGGACAAATATAAAGTATATGTATGCCAAAAACGTTTTCCCAGGCTTTTTATTAAATTCCAGGCTCCTTTTTTTTTACCGTGGCAAAACCACCAATATTAGTTTTAATTCTTATAATAATTTTTATTTTCCGCGAAACCAAAATCTTATTTTAATTTACCATATTTTTATTATTTTTATTATTATTTTCCGCATTTTCTCCCGCCTTACCACCTTTTAACTCTCCAATCGTAATCCTAATTTAAAACCTTATTTAAATAAAACACCAGCTTAACTCCTCCGATAACTTTTAGGCTTTAAAGCAGGTCTTTAACGAAAATAAAAAGCTTTAATTATAAATCCAAGACTATATTGGAAATTATCGGGTCCGCTTAAAGGAATTAGAAAAAGCGTACAGCGATAGGGAAACCCTTACCGCTCGTATGGAGGACCAGTAAAAGCAATTAAAGAGTTTCGAAAATAATAGGAATATATTATATATTATGCGCCGAAAAAGGAATACAATAAGGAATAAGCTAATAGAAATAAAAAGGTTTTGCCTAAAAATAAAGGAAAAAAGTATGGAGAGCTGGTATATATACTTTCCGTCCTTATTAATATTTAAACAATTTATATTTATTACCCATATAATGCCGAAAAATGCGTAGTAATTAAAACCTGCGCGACCAACCTAATAATCTTATTCTTTACGAAAGACGCTGCTATTAATAATACCGAGGTATTTAAAGCCCTCGAAAAATATCCTTATTTCAATAATAATATCCCTCTTTTTGTATCCAATATACCCATAGTACGGGAAATACTTATTACGGCCTTAATTACGTTATTCGGCCGCTCGCTATATAAATATATATTCCTTTTAATTTTATATCCCCTATTCTTTTTTTCTTATTCTTTTATTATTACCACCACCACCAATATTATTAATAACCCTACTTTTCCCACCTTTCTTATCTCCCCTAATTTTAAAATAACTCCAATTATTAATACCTTACCCACCCTTTTTTTAACCCTATCCCGAAATAATCCCTCCCACGAATAATTTCTCCGTAATACCCTCCTTACCGCCCTCCCAACTCCCTTTTTAACCGCATTTATCTCCCGGGCAATTTTTACCGTAATAAATAAAATAACCCAATAGGCGTATCCCTTTTTTTCTTTTATAAAAAACCGCGACAAGTTTTCCAAAGCTTTGCGTAAAAACTGCGAGAAAATAATATCCCTTTGGGGCGAATTATAGCGGGCAAAATAAAAAATCGAGCCGGGGCTTAGCCTAATATATAATAATAAATGGGAAACTTTTACCCTAAAAACGGCAGGGGAGGTGGAATAAATATAGGATTTTTCCTTTACCAAAATAATAATTTTTATAATAGGACCGAAACCAAAAAAAAATAAGGGTAAATCGATTTCCGCCGTAAACGGCACCAAAAGTAATAATAACGGCTTAAAACCCATAGCCCCATTAAATAAATCTAATAATTATAATTCCCATTCCCCCATTATAATTTCCCCTACCCTTTTCTTTTCCCCCCCTTTTTACCCGGGGTTTATTCACTTTCCCCTTTTCCCTTCTTTTATTATTATATTAACCGATAACGAATATATTTTCTTTAAGGGCCTTATACTTTTAACCTCGCAGTTTTAAAGCATAAACGAGAAACGTATTACTACGGTGCAGTAGTAATAATAATAGTAATTTTAGGCGGTAAGATAATATATAAGGCGGAGTAAGAGAATAAATAAAAGGCTAAAAGGGGAGGGAAAAATAAACGGGTATGGGAATGCGATAATTATATTTTAGGGTGGATATATAAATAGAAATTTTACCAATAATAATATTAATAGTATGGATGGTAATTCATACGGGGATAAAGAAAAAAAAAAAAAAAGGATATGTCTTTTTTATTACCAGGTAAAAAAGGCGGATCCAGGGATGGCGAAACTTAAGTTTATAATTATACGAAGCGTAAAGTATAAAGAAAGAATTATATATCGGGCTAAATATTCTTATCGGCGTATTTTCGAGGGTTTATAATAAAACGAGGGGTTTAAATTACCATTGCTTTTATTAATTAATAAAATTACCTACCTAAATACTAAATCCGTTAAACCTATAATTAAACGCCCACCCCCCATTTGGTACGCATATTTAAACTGTATTTAAACATACGCCTCGCAATTTATAAATATATTATTATTATTATAATATATTATTAACCTTTAGAATGCGATGCAGGGTATTAAATCTGGTAATTTTCTATCGCAAGGCCTTTATTAAAATGGGGCTTTTTATGTAGCACCTTATTATTGCAGTATGGTTCAAGGTTACTGTATTTTATATAAAAGGGGTAAATAAGTGGGGGGTATTTAAAAATATATCCCCGTCTCCCCTTTTTTTTTTTCTCTCTTTTTCTCTTTATATATATATGCGTATATGTATGCGTATATATATCTATCCCGCCTTTTTTTATATTTTATATTAAAGGCAGGATTATATATTAGTTAAGCATATTAAGGCAAGAATGCTTAATATCCAGTTATTTTTTTAGCCCGTGGTCTATATATCCCCGTATACCGATGGTTAAATATAAGGCTTTGGTTCGAAAATGGGTGGCTGGATAATGCTTATTATCCTATATGGAAAAAAACGTAAGCAATTTGTAAATCCAATGCATTTTTAATATCCTTTATTTTATAATTTGGCCCTAAACGGGACCCCTTATACCTTAATGCGAAATACTTTTATATTTAATAAAATAAAATAAATATTAACCCGCCTTTTAAAATTATTTCGCCATAATTAATTGGTGGGTATAATGACTAAAGTTTAATATAATATTAATATAAAACTATCGGTCTCGACGGATAATTGGTAATTTTTATTATATAAAGGTATACGGATTATATTACCTATAAAAAATATATACCGCGCGGTTATTTTTCCGGGGGCGAAATAATAATTTATACCCGTATATAACCATTTATAAAAAATTATTGGATAATTATTAAACGTTCAGGTTTTATTTTGGCGTATTTCCGATAATCGATTATAAGTAAAATTAATATCGCTATTACCTGGAATATATTAAGCTGGATTTATAAATATTTATAAATATAGCGAATATTCCGGAGAAGATTTTACGAGGCGTTTAATATTACTTGGGGCGTTTATTGCGGTGGCGATCACGGGTAAACGTAATATATATTAAAAAGTGGCGAAATTATAGGCCAATGGGTTTATTTAATTTTTTAAGGGTCCCTGGAGGCCGGGCTAAAAAAACCGTATTATACCTTTTAAGCCAGGGGCCGTAAAAAGACCCGTACCGTAAGGAATATATTACTTACCGGTAATTAAATATTATTTATACGTAATTTTTTCCCTACCCGACCGGTACCGGTAGTATTATAAGCATTATTAAAATTAGAAATATTAAGTGTATATTTATGGGTAAATAAAAGTATTGGAAAATATAACCTAGCAAGAACCATATATATTATAAAGAAAAAGTAATAAGATTAAAGAAATTAAATCCGCAATTTATCCGGTTTTTATAATATTTATATTAAATCCATTATTAATTATTACCCGTTATTAATAATATTACCTGGTAAGTAGTATTAAAATACTGGTCTCCTTTATACGAATTTTGCGCGGGGATCCTTATAATAAGGAGATAGGGTAATGGTAAGGTATATTAGGCCTTAAAAGTGGAATTAAATATTAAGAACGGCCCGGGAGGTCCTCGGTATTAAACACGCGCGTTTATTTAGGCAATATACCTCTAATAAAACCGTAAAATTATTAATAATACCATAAGCCGGCCTACCAAAAACCCCTAATTAATATTTTCGGCCAAGTTTAATATAGCTTAGCTTCGTATAATAAGCATATAAAATAAAAACGGGAATTATATATAATACCGCCTCGGATTACTAAATAAGTAAGCAGGGCCTTAATAAAGGATATTGGCCAAAAATTAAATGTATTATTATTTACGGAAATTTTATATATTAAGCCAGTATTCAAACCTGGCTGGGCTTATTACCCACCTTAGGTGGAAACATTTATTTATATATAATATTAAACTTTCTTTAAATCTTATATATACATTTATTATAAATTAAATATCGGGCTAAATGGGTTAATACCCGTAACCGTTATACCGGTAATCGAAAGATTAATTAAACGAACGGTCGTATTAATTATACCAAGTGGTCTAGATATATAGATTTTAACAACCGTTTTATAATCCCTTATACCGCGTACTGCACCGAGTATTTTTTAAAATAATGCTTTAAAATATCCGTACGAGTAAATATAATCCCACAAATAAAGCATTCATAAAAACGATCGCTATTTATTAATTTATTAAAACTCTAATTCGTTCGTATATAATAAGTATAAAAATTAATCGTTATTAAAAATTAATATAATTATCCCATGCCTTCTCCACTTAACAAAACCCCTGGTAAATTAAAGATTAATTCGGTCGATATTATTATATACCTTAAATTGGAAGGGTTTTATTTAAATAGCGCAGTATTTTCCTACGTCTCGCCCTTTGGCTTTATTAATACAATCGGGGGATTTAATAAAATAATCCAATCTGATTAAAAATAATCCCGCATTTTTTATTACCGCATTATTCTTTTACCTTTGGCTTACCCGTTACGGTTTTATAAATGGGGATCGTAAAGTAACGTATATAATGAATATATTTTAAAAGGACTTTACCTGAATAAGCTTCTCCTTTTTACGCGCTTATTTATTAATATATAAGGCTTCCGTAATTAAAATAAAAATGGCCATAATATATGGCCAAATATAAGCGTTTAAATATTAATATCCAGCCAATTATAAAAAAGTCCCAATTTAAAATCCACCGTATTAACTTATTTTACTTCCTTTTATTAATACAGCCGAAAATTCACTCCCGTGTATTATTATTAAAAACCCAATAATAAATGGCGGGTTAAAGTATTTTAATTAAAGTTTATAAGCTGGTAATATAACGGTGGTACCTTTAATTTTTACTTATTATCGCAAAGGCCGCTTAATTATAATATTATTAGGGAAAAAGCGTCCCCATCCGAAAAAGAAATATTATTTTTGGCGATAAAATCCGGCGTCTCGCCGCAAGCGATGGCTTCCCGCACGGCCTTTAAATCGGTTAAAACTTATCGTACCAATAAATAAAATAATTTCCAGTATTTTATAATAATAATAATATATATGTACGGATTAATGGGAAATTCCCCGGCGCGGAATCAAGGCTTAACTTCGTTTTTATTTTTGGACTTATCCAAATCCGGAAATAATTTATAACCCATTATAATAAAATAAATAATATTTTCGAGGGCGAATAAATCCGTTCTTATACTTATATAATTTGCTGGTTTTCGGGGTAGGTATGCCTTGGTTTAAAATAGGACCATGGGATATCGAAACACCGCAATCCTAATCCGAAATTTTTTTGGTATATATTCCGCTAATAAAAGTTCTTATTAATAAAAACGATTGGATTATTATATTATTATTTACTTTTATTATTTATTAATAATAATTTTTATCGTAATATTATAAATATCTCAAAACTTTTAATTCCACCGCCAATTACCGCTAACGTAAATAATACCCAATAGGTGAATCGTACCGCCTGTATTATTTTTAAGAAATTATTAAACGGTTATTAAACGTTTACCAATTGTTTATTCGGGATATTATTGGACGCTACCAAAAGCTTTTCCTCCAGGCGGCGCTTATGCATAATAATATTGCTTAAAGGTTTATAATTACGATAACTGGCTGTGTGCGTTTTAAATCGACCATATACGCGACGCGATATAAAAGGTCCTTAAAGCGTGTTTATAATTATATTTAACGTATATATTTCCCGTACTATATTAAATTACTTTTAAGGCTTTATTTTAGCACCTATCGAATTTAAATTATAAGAACTTGCCTAAAAAAAAGGAATAGTACGATTATTAAAACCACCATGGTATTTTCCTATCCGTATAACCGCAAAACATTAATACCGCCCATTAATTTTTACGGGTGGCGGGTAATTGCCTTATTAAAGCGCCCTTTAAATTACCAAGGGTGATTTTATATTTTTGGCATTTCGGTGGCTCCAATATGGAATTTCGGCGGCTCCTTATTTGCCGAATTTATAAAGTATTATTGGCTTACCAAAAAAGCAAATATTAATTAATTAAAAAGGCTTATTAAAAGCTTATTAATCACCTTAAATGCGTTTGGAATATTTTAAAGCAAAATAACCATATATTTTAGCACCATTTTATGCCTATTATTATAATTCCTCCTATATTTCTCCCGTAGGACTTTTTTTTTTTTTTTTTATACAGCCTTATTTAGACTCTCCATAAAAGGCGGCCACTTTATACGCTTTATTTAAATACTAATAAAACTTTCTAAATTATTACAAATCCTTCTTTAATCAACTTAAATTTAATATCTTCCGGCTTCGTATTAATCCATCGTGGTACCTTAAATCAGATACCGTTTTAAGCCTATTAGCATATTATATAATAAAGGCATAACCTAATAATATCCGTGCCTTATAAATTCTTCCCACTTAAACCCAGCCATTCTGGCCAACACCCTTAAAAAAAAAGTGCGCACGAAAATACGTAAACGATCTTTTTACACTACTTCATTTATATTTAATTTATTAAAACTGGCCATTAAAACCCTCCAACGTATTATTCGCCTTTTTCGCGCCCACCGTATGGGGTTCGGAGCTGGTAAAATGCAATTTACTAAGCTCAATAATATTATTAAAGCCAAATCCCTTAATATTATATTAATCCATAGCAAAAACAATACATTTTTATTAAACCCCGGGTTTTGTCAGATATGAGAGGTTAAACTAGGTCACTTATAAAGGTGGCACAATGAGGTTAACTGGTGGTTATGTGAGTGTTGTTATTATGTACTGGAAGGGCGTATGGGGAAGTTATTTATAGCGTTATTATTGCCCCTATTACGCCGTACATATTTATAAGTCATATACATAAATGTACCTATTACGTATAAAATACGCGATAACGTATCTTACGCCATAATGTACTAAATACGCGATAGCGTATTTAGTACGCATTGGCGCCGTAAATACGTAATGGCGCAGTCGATATGCAATAGTGGCGTATCGAACACGTAGTGGCGTATTTAACACGCCCCTTTAGGCATATATATATATATATATAAGGCTGGTCGCTTAACCGTAATTGGTGGGCAATTCCATTTAGAATAAAAGGTATAGGAGAAACCGGTAAAAACCATACCATTGCTATATTTTATATTTCCTGGCCGGGGTAAAAGAGTATAATATAGGGAAGAAAATCCCTCACCATTTACCCTATTTTGTATTCTAATTAGTATACTGCCTGTGTTTTACAAGTATACTCCTCGTAAAACAATTAAACAATAACTAGGTTATTTAAAAGGTCCTATAATAAAACCTTTTAGGCTTATTCATACATCTCTTAATATATAAGGTCCTGTGTATTGTGGCCTTTTTACGCCTTCTTAAAGTATTCCTATGGGTGTTTGGTAAAGTGAGTTATATGGGGCAGGCACTGGCCTAATAAAATAATTCTATTTTCCCATAATTCTTAATATAAACTATTACTGCAGTATAAAAATGGATAATTATTATATACCGTATCGGTGTTTGCCTTAATTTCTGGTTTTTTATCCGTACCATATTAGTATTTCCTAAATGGTGGAGTAAAAGGGAATTAAATAATAATAATTTTATAAATATAAAGGAATTATGAAGGTGTATAATAAGGAATATTATAACGGCTGTATATTTTCGCGATAACCTCACTTCGAGATTCGCAGAAAACTGGTGTATTATGGGGCTTTAATTGGCCGAGTACCTATAGGCATACACCTTTTTAAAAACTCCCACCATTTCTTCCCATATAATAAAAACTCCTTTATAATATTAACACTTCTTATCGTAACAGTACTTTTCTTAACAATTAAACACCTTTTTATAAAATAACTTATTACTTTATTTCCTTATTCTTTTACTCTCTTTAATACTTAACAATAACCATTTACCTTAATTACTACTATTATAATAACCAAAGCAATATTTTAAAATATATGTGATTTTTCCTAATACTTTATTAATGCCTTTAGAGATTCCTACTGGGAACCTGGCAAGCCTATATTAATCCGCTTAATTAATCAGCTGGATGATTTATTTCAGTTAATTATTAGGGATATATCTTTACCTTTTCCGGAGGCCATTACTGGGCCTGATAATGGAGCTGGCGGAGGTGGTTTCTTTTTTTAAAAAAGGGACCAGCCTCTTATAATACCACGCCGTTATATTTTTAGGGGATGGGGGGAGAAGGTTCCTAATAATGGTAGAAAAGGTTTTAGAAAAAGGGGGAAACAAAGGCGTACTGCCTTTTTTAAAGGAAAAAAAGTTAAAATTATAAATATTTTTATTAATACCCTTGGCACCATTTAGAAATTAACTTATATCGCCTTAGGTCCTTAAAAAAAAGGACCATTATTTATTCGGTGTTTTTATTATTAAACAAAAACGTGTATTAATTACTGGCCGCCCCTTCGCGGCACCATATGCTCGTTATTTTATAATCGTAAAGGCCTATAAGAACAAGCCGGGCCTGGTGCTTTATAATCAGCAGACCACCGATAACGAGCGCGTTATTAAATGCGTTAATTATATCGATATTAGCGAATACTTCTTTTATAAAGATTATAACCGTATTATAATGGGTTATTTAAAGCATATTTAGTAATATACCCGCAATACGTTTTAAAACCGAGATTGGGTTACCGATATCGATAATATTAAAATATATAGTAATGCCGTATGGGGTATTATATTAGGGACCCAGGGAGGAAAAGGGGAGGACCCTTTTATAAGTACCAACGATAATAATACTAGGCTTACCTTTATTTTCTTATCGTTTATTAAAAAAAGAAAGCGCACCGCTGGCGGGGCGGTGTTAATAAAGAAGGACCAGTTGGACCTCTTTAAGCTTTATATGGCCACCCTCGCGGGTAAGGTTAAGGATTTAAAGGTAAAGGTTAGGGAGTTAAAGGAGAAAAGAAGGGAAATAAAAAAGGAGCTTAAGGAATTAAAATAAAAGAACCGAGAGCTTCGCCGCCTTTAATTTTATAATTTATTTCGCCGCTACCTTAAGTCTGCCTCGTAAAACTATTAGTTTTTATATTTTTATATATCTTTAATTTCCGTTATTTTTAATAACACATACCCATAATGGCGTTTATAATTAATATTAGCTTTTATTTTTGCTTAATTTACTTTTTAATTATTACTTTAATTCCCATTTCCTTAAAATATTATAATACGGTTATTTAATAAAAATTGCGGAGCTTTACTTATAAAGTCCTTATTAATAACCTTATAGGTCCCTTGTATTAACCTTATTATTTCCTTATGGGAGATTTATAAACTAATTATTACCTTATTTATGGTAAATTTATAAAAACGATTGGCATTTAAAATATAAAAAATTTAAAGTATAAAAAAATTAGAATACAAATAGGCTATAAATAGACTTATTACTTAAAGCTTATATGGTAAATTACCTACTTTGGCTTTTCTCCAATGGAGGAATCTCCAGGCCTTGGGACTAGCCTAAACCTTTCCCTAAATAAAAAAAACGACCGTTATTATAGGGGCTTGGTAAAACTATCCGTAAGGATCTCCGCACTCGAAATATACATTATATTTAATATTTTCCCGGCCATTTCCTACCTTAACCAATGGTTATATATATCCATATGGCGGAAACGAGTTAAAAGACGGGCGTACTCCTTTATAATAAAACGAATCGTTTATATATTATTATATTAAATACAAATCCTTTCGGATAAAAGCTTAATCCCTAATCCTTTAATTATACGATTAATATATATCGACTTTTTTAATGCCTGGGAAAGCGCTAATAACTCGGCTTTTATTAAGGAGGTGGTAATCGTGTCTTATTTATTAAAGCGCTATATAATTAGGCCTTCGAATAAGCGAATGGTATACGCCTGGGTACTTTTACGGTTTGGAAGGTTATCGGTAAAGGAGGCATTATTAAATATTTTTAAATTATATACGCCATTAAGCTTTAAGCATTAATTAAAATTATGGAAAAGATAATTAAGTACGCGATCCGCCGTTTTAAGATATACTGGCCCTGGGTTTATTAGGAATCTGGCCAATTATACCGTTGCGTATATAATATTAGGGCGTATAATAATCGCAATATATATTAATAATTTAACCTTCTTTTAATATTTGCGGATTTGCGCTGGAATAGCAGTTCCCTTATAGGGAATTAACCGTTCCAGTTTTATTGGAATAATAGGCTTGCCGTCCGATTCCGCTAACCGATGAATTTTTTAAGCGTAGGTGGCCTGCAAAAGCCAAATTAGGCGTTTTTTACGATCGCGGATAATCTCGATGCCTAAGAACCACTTAAGGTTATTTCCTCCAGTAAAAGGGAAACGCTTTCCAAATTCCTTGCCTAATTATAAGGCTTCGGTCCTCCTTTCCTTTAAATATATTAATACGAAATTATCCATATAATAAAAAACTATTAGTCTATTTTTAACCATATAATAAGGTTCGTCGGGAATAGGCTCGAAACCTCGTTTGGTAAGTTCTTTAATAAAGATATCCTATTATAATTTGGGTAATTTGTATAATCCATATATGGCCTTTCGGAGTTTAAGGATATAGCCATGGGTTTTATACCTTGGCGCTATGCGTATATAAACTGGTTCGCTTAACGTGGTTTAAGCGAATACGTTAATTATATTATATTGGATTATATTTAAATTATAATATACGGCCATGGCGGTAATTATGCGGAAACTTTATATGATTAATATAGCGGTATACATTTCTTTAAAGCGATATTTCGCTTCCTGGTCTCCTTTAATAACGAGGCGTGCCTTACACTTAATTAAATATCCATTAGAAATAAATTTATAGGTATATACCCATATATAGTTTAATATTTACGCATAGTATGGGATATTTATAATTAAAATCTGGTCCCAAATGTACACCATACCGTGGCTCTTAAGGTAAAGCTTTTTTATTTATTTAAACTTTTCCATTATACTGTGCTTAAAGTAATTGCGGAAAGACCGTGGAGGAGGTTTTAGCATACTTTTATGGATTGGTAATTCGGATTTAACCTTTTCGCGAATATCCGCTCGTTTAAGAATTTAAGTCTTAGGTGGTAATATAAAAGCTCCTTATTTAATCGCTTAATAACGGTTTTCTAATATTATGGCTTGGCCGCCAATTAGGATAACTGGGTACGCGCTTATACCCGCCAGGAACGTGTATTCCCAGGGCTAGAGCTTCTCGCCGTATTATTTTTTATTATTATTTTTGGTAATTATAAAGGAGGCGGTAAGTATTAAGCTTAGGGGTATTTGGGGAGGTGTAGAAAGCAGTTCGAAGCGCGATTTTATATATTTGTTTAAATCATTTATTACGGTTACTGACTTAGTACCTTATATTTCCCCAGTAATATCCTTATAATCCCCTTATAATTTTTCTGTGGCGGGGTTATCGAGCCAATCGGCTTTTTCCAAGCCGTTATAAAAAAAGGATTAAGTTCCCGTTTCTTAATATTTAATTATAATACGATTAACCAATTGGGAAATATCGTCCATATTTAGGACTCGGAGGTTATTTTCTAATATTTAGGCCTTCCCATTATATATTATGGACTTATTAAAGGTAATATTTCGGGTAATAATAACTCGACGAAGGAAAGGAATTTAAATATAATACTAATTGGTTAAGGAGTACCCTATAAGGTACCCGATCCAAACTTTTGGATTTAATTTATAACGACGGGCTTTTTTTTTAAAAGCTGTGGTCATTATGGTATAGGCAATATATCCGTAAACCTTAAAATATATATTTAAAGGCTTATTGCCGTGGAACCTTTTAAATAGACTTTGCCATCCGCGGTTATATGTTGGGATACGGTTAAAAAGGTAAACGGCTATTTTAATAATCTCGGGCCAGAGTTTTTTAGGAAGACTTTCTTTTATGGCTCGAGCTTTTTACTTTACCAGTCCACCCATCCTCTCTGCCAGCCCGTTTTACGCTTAAATATATAGCGTAAAAACCTCGATACGGCGTCCTTCTTTTTCGACCATTTTTTTAACCCTAGGATATTAAGTAATAATCTCGTTATTTAATTTAATAACCTTAATAAGGAGTTAATATTGGGTTGCCCATATTTTAAAAAAGTTCTCCAAAGCCTATATTAGGGTATTATCTCTGCGGTTTTTAAGGTAATAATCCCAAAACATTCCCGTATACCTGTCGGTTAAAAAAAGTAAACTTATGCTATTATTATAGCCCTTTATATAATTATAAAAATCCAGCGCTATACGCTTGCCCGCCCCTTTAATTAACACTCGTTAGGGTCGTTAGATTTATCGTTTAGCTTTATTAATGGCGCATTATTGGTATTCCATTATGGTAGGCCCTTTAATCCTAATACTAATTAAATAATTAATTAATCTTTAAAATGGCTCGGGATCTGGGTAACCCAAACGGAGGTACCACTTAAATGCCTCCTAGGTATATAATCTCCGCAAGGCGTATAATATATACGAGTTTTATCTTTTCTTTAAAACCTTATAGTATATAGGAAAGATACCCTATATAGGGCTCGAGCGTGTATAGGAAAGGGGTACATGCTTTAAAATAAATTGGCTATACTGGTCGAGGAATTATACTATAGGTGTCCCATTAGAACGCCTAAGGTAATCGTTATTAAGGCTTTAATCCCACCAATAATCTCGCATACGCAAATTACGAAGGGATATAATATTATATATAAAGCCGGGGCAGTGCGCAGCTTTTGGTAGTACTAACGTCCGGCCAATATATCGGGTGGAGCCAGGGGTTTATACCTTAATAAATACGGTTCCATATCCCCGAATAGGAACCTTAAAATCCCCTGCCCAAAGGTAATCACCGTAAGTAAAACGGTAATAATTATAAAAGCGTAATTTATTAGTAAAGATATCGAAACTAACCCTTAAGTCCAGAATGGCTAAATTTCGAAAAGAATATTCCTTGGCGTTTTGCGTTTTATCCCCCACCATATAAGCCGCCATTTGGCGTACTAATTAATTTTCGTTTAATTCCTTAACACGTTTAATGGGAAAAGGGGTGGTTAATTATTCCTTATACTTGGATTGGTGGTTTTAAATATTAGCGTGGAATTTTGGTAAACCCTTTTATTCTTAAAAACGGCGCTCGGGGTAAAGGTATAGGCACCTTTCGGGTTTGCAAAAATAGCGCTGGCAGGGATATTATAACTTATTTCTGCCAGGCGCTCGGTTGCTTTATTTTAATCTTGGCTTCGATTTTACTCGTTTCTTATTGGGGGACTCGTCAATATTGCCCTAAGGGTCTTGTCCGCGTTTCTTATCTCCCTTGTGGCCTTCTTACGAGTAAAAGGCCCCTTTCCTTACGCGGCCCTTATTATCCGCCTCTTCTTTTAACAATTGGTCTTTAAAGTCGTTTATTACGGTTAAATATTTAAGGGTACCATCGAGAACCCTGGATCGATAAAACGGCTCGTAGGATATAACCCACGAGGGTTTAACCTGGCGTACAGCGGCCATAAAGCCGCGTAGCCATATTTGGGGTCGTATGGTAATTAAATATTACCGCTTAATAAGTTTTGCCATAATATTGGTTTAATTTTAAAGCCACGCATGGAAATCTCGTGGTTAATGCCTTAATAGTATAATGGCTTAGGAATACAGATTTTCCGCTATATCTTCCATACGTATTTCGTTAAACTTAACGTACTCGTAAAGGTTAAAGTACCAAGTTCGTAAGGACTTGTTTAGGTTATAACAGGCATTTTGGTAGGGTATTACTATGGTTTTTATAATCCATACGCGAAGCTCTCGAATAAGCTTCTTTTATTCCTTATAATATATACGCTTATAATTATAACTCGTGGTAAAGAACTGGTACGCCTTTTGGTGTTCCAGGCTAAATTCGAGAAAATTAAAAGCTGGTTTAATATAATCGCTTATTGGAATATGTACAGGCGCGTTATTTTGCGAGTTGGAAAGGCCAATTAACGCTTCAATAAATACCACTGGGTTTCCCACAATGGTTTGGGTAAACCTTTATAAATTCCCCTATGGGAAATCACTATAATTAGGCATACGGGGGCTATCGAAGAGTGGTTTGCCCTGCGTAGAAGGGTCGATATTAAATTATAAGGCGGAATCGATGGCCCTGGTGCGGAACTGCTTGTCCCAGGTCTCCCACTCGAGGGGAGTGTTTAAAATAATATCGCTTATATTAGCGATAAAGGGGTAACTTAGCGGAGTTATGTGATCGATCTTAAGGAAGGTATATTATAACTCGGCGGAGTTAATCAGACTTTTAATTGTTAAATATGAGAGGTTAAACTAGGTCACTTGTAAAGGTGGCATAATAAGGTTAACTGGTGATTATATGAGTGTTATTATTATGTACTGGAAGGGCGTATGGGGAAGCTATTTATAGCATTATTATTGCCCCTATTACGCCGTACACATCTATAAGTCATATACATAAATGTACCTGTTACGTACAAGATACGCGATAACGTATCTTACGCCATGACGTACTAGATACGCGATAGCGTATTTAGTACGCATTGGCGCCGTAGATACGCAATGGCGCAGTCGATACGCAGTAGTGGCGTATCGAACACGCAGTGGCGTATCTGACAGGTTTTTAACAAAAAAGCAGGGAAAATACCACGGCGGGAATTAAAAATCGGTATTTACCGTACCAGCCCTATTTATTACACCCCCCGAACTTCCATTAAGGAATTTAAATAAAATTACACAATTTTTACGGCACCTAATAATTTTAAATTACCAACCGCCTTTTTTATAAAACTTAATATAAAATACATAAAACCCCGCCGGGGTTATTATTATATTAAATACCGATTCGATTACGGACCCCATATTATATTCGTTATTTTCATTATTTAAAAAACGAACATTAACCTTATTTCGAACCACTATTCCCCCTACGGGATACCAGGAATTTAGCCCATCCCCTCGAGGTATTTCTTTTTTTCGATTACCCGTCCCATAATTATCGGAATTATATAAATTTTATCCGAATTATAATTGGCCTAAATTACCAACGCGAGATTATAATGGCTCGTTTAAAAAAACCACAAAATAATTATACTTTACCATATATATATTAAATATAAAATTAAAAATATATGGTAATTTTAATAATAAGATAATGGATATAGATAAGTATTGGACCTAAAACCTAAAAATGTAAAGATTATATTATTGGGATAAAAAGGACCAGGAAATGGTATATTGTCCAAATAAGTTTAATTAATAACTCTTATATATAATTTTATAACCTTTATTTTCGCTTATCCCTATATAAATATACCATACCTATAATATTCGCTATAAAATCAAGGTGGAAATTAATAATAATCAAAATAGTGCTCCTTTAATAGTGACCAAAACGGGTTCCTTATAAAAAAGCCTAAAATAGGCACTTTTATAATATATAATACACTATAATCGATATTTCCTCTCGAAAATATAATGCCTTATATATTATAAGGGCCCCAAACGGGACTTAAAAGGCTTATACATATAATGGCCGATAAATATTTAAATTATGCGTTATATTCCGACGGATCCGTTATAAAACTTACCACCTTAAAATACGCAGGTCAAGACGCCAAACAGGTTATATATTTCTATTATTTAAAAATAACGAACTGGGCAATATTAAAAGCTTTTTTTTCTAATGTGGCCGATTATAAAAAATGTATATATACCAAAAGAATTAAGGCAATTAAAAAACCATATATAATTTTCTGCATCGCCTTCGAATGGATCAGCTTTAATCTTTTAAAAATTACGTAATATGCCGATTTATTATTAAATTATACCTTACCCGGGCCGAGGAAAAAACCGCAATGCCTTATTAATTGGCGGTAAGCCTCCGCTCGAATTTCCTATTATATTATTCCTTAAAAGGGCTGGCGGTATTTAACGTTTTCGTAAACAACGGAAACGGATTTATAATATAAAAAACCGAGTATCGGAAAGCTCGATCCCCTAATTATAAAACGGCAATAAAAACAACCCGCTCGATCGAAATACCCGTAAACGGCGGGCGAATTTTCCTATACGATCGACGCTTATACCAAACCGAGCCGGATATTTATATTCGTAATTTCGGCGGGGATCGCTATTCTGGCTATTTATTTATTAATATTGCGTAAATAATAAGGCATCGCTATACTTTATAAACGGCGGGGTTAATGGTTTAATAAAGGTACGCTTCGCCTTTATTAAAAGCGATTTAAACGGCCGGTTTTAAAGGTAAATGTATTATATCCGTTACCGTTTATTATTATAATAAATTCGAGAAACCTTATTATTTCCGGCCGAAACCCCCGTAAAACAGCGCCAAAATAAATTATATTATTATCGGAGTTTTTTAAAACGCAAATATCGGCGCTCGTTTTTAGCGCTGCTTGTACTCGGCGGGTGGCGCTAAAAGCCAAACTATTTAGAAAAAAATGTGTATTTATAAGGTTTTTATTAAAAAAGCGCCTTAGGTAAGTGCATACCGAAATAAGTAATAATTAATTATCCTAACGAATAATAAGTAAAGATCCATATTAATCGCGGCGTTTATATAATTACGTAATAATATAAGATCGAATCGGAAATAATTACCTTAAGAGCCAACTTTAAATACCTATAAAAATAAAGGTAATAAATTGGCCCATAATAGGCGGATTATATAATAAATATTACGGTTATATGGTATTTTAACCGCAAATTTGGTTTAATTAACCACACTAATAACCAATTAATTTATCTCCATATTATACCTAGTAAAATTGCCTTATTTTTTAGCATTTTCGTTTCTTATATATTCCTATAAAATCGCTATTCCCACTCCTAAAGTAAGGCAAATAATATAATTTTGGCCACGCTTCCCGTATATACTCCGTTTTCAAAACTTACCTCCCCAAAAGATCGTAACCATATAAATAATAAAAAACTACGGTTTAAATCGTAATATTATATAGGATAAATTCCCAATTCCCCGTATTAATTTTTAACCGCTTTATTATTTTATTAATTTTTTTAAACGGCCTGCCCCGTTTTACCTAAACTTTAAAATACCTTGGGGCTTCGCGCCCTTAATTATTATTGGCTTTTTCGATGGCCGGCCGCTGCAAGGGCCTAAGCTGCTTATTTTGCGTATATTTAAGGGTTATTATAAGAAGGCTTTATAGGGCGGCGGTATTTTACCTTATTTTAATAATATTCCAAATTTAGGCAATTACCCCGCAAATTTTCGGCTTACCCGCTTTTTTTTATATACCTTACGCTACTTTTTATAATATTAAGGTGGTATTCGTATTTTCTTATTAAACTTTTTAAACATATTCAGTGGTAAGGCTTTTATATATATCGGCGTAAATTACCGGGGTCGAGTACTTTTATAATTACCGCTATATTTTTATAATATATTTTTTATAATTCGACCATTACGAGTTTTATAAAAGGCGTTTTCGGTTAATAATAATTAAGGCTATTATTATCCTCGAGGCCTATTATATATTCCTCGGTTAACTGGCCTTTTATCGAAACCATATATATAAACCAATTCGTTTTACTTTATAAGGTTAATTCCCCCCTAATCCCAGCGATAAAATAACTGGTCCATTTCCTTCTAATTTTTTAGCGGCGGCCTTTTTTTTATTAAAGTACGAAAAAAATAAAGGCTAAATGGTGGCTTTTTATAAAAACCATATATATAAGCCAACCGGTTCTGCTTTTCGAGGCTAATTCCCCGGAAATCCCAAAGGCCAAACCTAGTGTTTATTTCCTTTTAATTTCTCGGCGGTATTTTATTTTACTTTAAAAGTTCGTTAATTTCTTTTCTAACCCGTTAATATTTTATAATTATTTTTCGATCCTTGGCGTTTATTTACTCCTGCGTCCAATCCTTCGCTCGAAAATTAAAATACCTTATCCAAACTTTATACTTCCCCGATTATATTAAAATGCCTGGCTTATATTAAATCTTCCGTATTTCCTCCAGCTTTTCCTTATATCGCCTATCGCCTTTCTCGTTTTTATATTCCGCCCTAGCCCCGTTTATAAATCCTTTTTTAAGGAAAATCCTCTCGAATTAATACCCCTTTTTATTCTAATAAAAGCGTTTTCGATTATACTTTAACCATTCCTATAAATTATTAGAAAAAGGTATCGGTTTATAAGGCTCGGGTATTAAGGGGTATATATTATACCCATTAAGGTTAGTATTACTATTATTTAACAGCGAAAATAAGGAATTATTACCTTATTCGATAAATGGTAAATCCTTTAATAATCGAGCCTATAATCGCTTTTAATTTTTATTATTCCTACCAATGGTAAATTATGGCCCAAACGGACATTATTTAATTGGCCTAAACGGCCGCCCTTTAATCTTATATTCCATTACCCTTAAAGCTTTTTGGCGTTCCTTATAAACCGGATTATAGACCTTATAAAAATTCCTTTTTTAAAATATAATTTTTCGCTATTTATACCAATTATTACCGAAATACTTTCGGCCCTAAGCCGTATATATATTTAAATCGAAAGGTTTTGGCTCGGGCGTTTATAAAATTTATCCGTCGGGATCGTACATATTAGGATTATATATTCGCGGTATTAATATTTTTACTTCTAATATTAATGCGTATATTTTTAATACTGGCGTCTTTAATCGCCGTTTTGGATCCTTAATTTTATTAATTTTATTAGGCTTATAGCCAGCACTGCTGGGCTCGCGATTGCCGCTAGAATTATTATTATTGGATGGCGGAGGTGCATAATCGGAGGTCGCCTTAATTAATGGGCGAAGTATTAATATAATATTGCGTTAATACCGTGCGCGCGTGCTCGGAGCCATTAAGATAAAGGCGAATAAGAAATCGAGCGGTAAAGATATATATTATGGTAATTTATCGACGGCAAATTAAAATGCTTAAAAATTATCGATTATAAAAAACGTGAATATATTTATAATTTTTAAGCGGGGATATTTTTAGGTTTTACAGTCCAAGTTTATTTCCTATTAATTATTTACCGATAATATAATAATTGCCTAATTCCCCGTATTATACTAATCCATTACCAATATTAAATTTCGCCCAATTAGGTATTCCTAACCTTTTTTACCCACCTTTACCAAATAAACATTAGCCATTTTCCCAATTCGTTTAATCGAGCCTTTTTTTCTTATAATATACCTTCCAAAAATAAATAAACCCGGGACGGTTTTTTATTTTATCCCTTATAAAAATAATAAATATACTATAAATATTATTTAAAATTTTGCTAATTACGGCCGAAAATACGTGGACCTTAATAATCTAATAAAGCTATTTTTAAAAATCGGACTAAACCAATAATCCAAAACGCCGCCCCATTTTATATAATTTGGCCGGTATAAGCGTAATAATATAATCCTTAATAAGCATTTCTCGAAAAACAATTAATATTATTTCGATTTTAATAAAGTAATTAAAGAGCTCCTTTTCCATAATATATTCGAGAAAAATAATACGAACCTTTATAATATTATTTATACCAGTAAAAAAATAAAAAAGGGCGACGCCTAAATATGGAAAACCCCTCGGTAATACGTGGTGGTATTTAGCCCTAATCCTTACCCCGACCCCAATAATAAACGCGACCGCTAATAAATTTTTAAAATATATAATACCGAGTTTTTCCTTATCCCACAAAAAACGCTGGGCCAAAATAAAGCGGCATTTACGGGCAAAAGATTAATATTCGCTGGCCAACCCAATCCCGAGCGGACGGTCGAAGGAACCATATAACGATTTATTATTTTAGGCCTATAATTAAAAATATTAACGATTACCTATATTCCTTTATTTATAATTAATACTTATAATACCCGGTTTAAAACCCCACTCGAGCCTAAAAAAAATAAAGCGATCCGATTTATAAAGCTTAAACCATTTAAAGGAAAAGAATAGGGTAATATGTATAAAATTATTAATATATATAATGGTAATTACCATACCTGCAAAATTATTATTATAAAAAAGGTACCGCAATGGAATATATATTCGGAGAGGGATTTTAAGGCAAGGATTAAAATAAAAATGAACTTGGTTTAAGGATTAAAATATATAAATTTATTATTCTACCTTTGGTTTTATTACATTAATAATTATATTAGCCTAATATTATACTATATATATATGTGTAAGGATTTAAAATTAGGCAAAATATTGAAATTTTTATGCCGGTTTATAAAGGTAGCCTTTATAACCTAATATAATAATATAAACCGAAGCGGGAAAAGCCGAAATAATTTAAATTTAACCGGCCGGAGTTAGAGTAATTTAAACCCAGCGGGCCAAAGGTAATACCGCAAAAAATAAGAAATATAATACTTTCCCAAATCTTGGACGTATTTAATTTTATTTATATACGTAATCCGTTAATTATTCATCGAAATATTAAGCCTGCGAATATTCTTTATTAAAGCAATAAGTTCCTCCTAATAAACTTCGGTATTACAAAGTTCGTTAATATATTAAATATTATGGTTAAAATAAAATGATATACGGTACTTAAGGTATATAAAAATAATAAGCAGACGCCAAAGGTCGATATATATTTGCTTAGTACGACCGTTTTGGAATGTTTAATAAAACTTTTAAACGAAAAAAGGGGCCGGGTAATATAGGACCCGTAAAAGTGGTATAAAAAACTCGAGAAAAAACTTCGCTAATATAAATTTAAATACGCATTTATGCTCGCCTATAATACCGGTAAGCGTTTAACGGTTCGAGAATTCCTTAACCGCTTTTTTAAATAACCCATTAATAATCCATTATAAATTCCGTAAACCAATACCACCTGGATAAGCTTTAAAATATTATTATTTTTAAACTAGGTAAACGGGGTAATAATAATATACTCCGTAATACTTATACTTATAGATTAAGTATAAGCGTAAATTATAGTATTTTTCCAGGGAAATCCTTAGGTAAATAAAACGATTATAATATATTCCGCAGTACCTAT
The DNA here is from genome assembly GCA_022664585.2 of Zalerion maritima. Taxonomy (NCBI): domain Eukaryota; kingdom Fungi; phylum Ascomycota; class Sordariomycetes; order Lulworthiales; family Lulworthiaceae; genus Zalerion; species Zalerion maritima. Next base: position 16,918 of record JAKWBI020000024.1, on the reverse strand, counting down.
TCCTATAAATTTAATACGGACGGGAATTATAACTTTTTTCCAGGGAAATCCTTAGCCTACGTAACGGATTGAAAAAAGGCGATTATTATAATTAAACCCTATAGTAGTTTAATTATTTAAGGCGCCTCCCAGTCGAGCGGTATAATAAGGAATTAGGCGTGGAGCGTTTATTAAGTTTGTAAAGTCCGTAAATAAAAAGTAAAGAAAGGGTTATAAGCGTAATAGATTATTACGGAATAGGCGTTATACGTTGTTTTAATTTGCAGCGGTATTAAAATAAAAATTAAATAAAGGGCGGCGCGCGAGATCGAAAAGCGTATTTAAAGCGCCGGAAATACGGGTATTGGGAATGGCTTAATAATTAACATTTCCCGCGTGGTATATTTCCGTATATAAAAAAAGGGTATTATTAAATGATTGGTCTTATTTTAAGTATAAAAGGTTAAATCGAATCGGATTATAAGGGGTCCCATTTTAATATAATATATTTAGGCGAGAATAATTTATATCCAATTATTTTTTTAACCGGTAAAGGTTTATATATCCCCGTATATTAATAATTAAATTTAAAGTTTTGGCCTATAAGGACGGGCGGTTAAACAGGATTATCCTTATATTATAAGTATTGGTCAATATGGTTCATTAATCCAATGCATTCCCGATATCCCTTATTTTATGGCTTGGCGTAAACGGGACCCCCTTATAATTTAAAGCGAATTATCCTCCCGTATTAAAACCAAACGTTTAAACTTATTTTTCGATCTTCCCCTAACCATTTTTTAAATTATACGGAACCAATTGGTGAATATAAGGGCCGGAGTTTAATTATATAATATTGGCGCGAGGCCATTGGCTGGATAAATAATTGGCCTGCCCCGTATATACAAAGGTATACCCGATAGGCGGATCGCACTGCTTATAAATAACGGGCATTATTAATTAAAAAAAATTATTGGACGGTTATTAAACGTTCAAAGTATTTATTCTGGTAATGCCTCCAATAATCGATCATAAATAAGCCAAAATATCATTACTGCCTGGAATATATAATACCCTAACTAATTAATTTATAAGTACTTATAAGTACAGCGAATATCGGAGGCAATTTTACGGGGAAATATGCACTTTATTAATAATAAAACAGCTGGTAAAACCTGCCGCCAGAACTTAATAATGTTTTATACCTAATTAAACAATTAGTGGTAATATAAGGTATCATTAAAAAAAGTTAATACTGCTTTAAATTATTAAATATATTATAAAAAAGGGAGCCATTTTTAAATAATATACTTCCTAGTAATATTCCCTATAATATTACCCGCGGTAAAGTTTTCTGCCCAATTATAAATAAATTAATACCATTAACGAAATATATAATACCCGGGCGCCCCCTTATTTAAAATACTAATAAAAGTATAAATAAAACCACTTAAAAGGCCTGCAAAAATAATTATACCTTTTTCCATTATTTTCGGAAAAGGCTCATTAGGTTTACCTTTCCGCCGCATTGCGAAATATTAATATTAACCAATTATATAAATTAAGCCGAAATAAAATACTAATTCGCGTATTAATATTAAATCGGTTTTAAAAAGCCCCAATGGACGGACCATAATTAATTGGATTAAGAACCATTATAAATTCGATAAATTGCTCGAATTATTAATAACGGTACCAAAGTCCTTTAAGCCAATTTTTACAAATATTTAAAGAAGGAGGATTCCCACGAACGAGGACCGGCTGGAAAAGGCTCGCATATTAAATATTAAATCCTTTTTTTATAATGGGCCGCAAATCTGCCTGGTTTATTTATACTTTTAATAACCTATAACTTTTGGCAATATACTCCGGAATATCGCAAAGCCTTCGGCGGTCAAAAGGCGCGCGCTTGGCGGAGTAATCGTAATATAAGTCCGGTTATTTTACATCCACTTTAAGCTTTAATATATGGCCTTACAAACCGAAAATTTTATTTTTTTCCTTAACAAAAAGCTAAATTTTACCAAACCTTATATTCTCGATTAAGCGCGCCCGCCGTCCCTAATTTATTAATACCCCGATTATTAAATAAAAAAGCCTTTTCAATTTTATAATATTTAATTATTAATAATAGTATTATCCAAAATCGCCAAGTGGTAACCGCTCGACGGAGCATTTTAAAATAAAAAGAAATTATTAAGGAAAATATTGGAAAAAAAACAGCTAATAATAAGCCCGAATTAAAAGGGCACCGTAACCGCCGAAATTTTTAAATTTAGTTTTAGGTTTATTAATAAAAATTATTATATACTCGAGTAATTTAATAAATGGAATATTAAAAACTTTTATAATAAACTTTATAAACTTTTGAAATCGCCCTTAGGGTAATAAAAAATTATAAAAAAAAAAGGGACTTATTATTTAATACCGCAATAAAATTATTAAATAATAATATATGGGAATTTATTTATTAAATATTTTTATCGTATATATAAAACTTATATTTGGTTTCGCGGTAATTCTTAGCCGGACAGTTCTGGAGCTGGCCTTAAACTGGTCCCGTTTTATACTGGTCCTGGGGGAATTATCGAATTAGGCGGCCGGCCAATAAAGTTTTACCTTAATGCCCATTATTAAAAAATATTATATACTTAATAAATATAAGGAAAATATTACGGCCGGTATAATATTAAAAAATATAATACGGAACGCTAGGTTTCGAGCAGCTTTATAATTATCCCGGACGCTTATCCTATATATAAATTGGCTAAAAACGGTATATTTGCCTTACCGAAAAAAATAAGGCAATTTTTTAATACCTTTTTATTTATTTATTCCTATACCTTTAAAGCACGGGTAAATCCCTATTAATTATTAATTAATACGGGTATTTTGGTTTTTTAAATAATATTATAAAAAAAAATATAATCGTATTTATCCTTAATTTATTCCCCTTATATTACGGGATATTATTTATCCGATCTCGATTTATGGTTCAAAATAATGGCCTAGCCTTATTTATTAAATTTTTTAAAACCGTCGAACCCCGGTATTACCCAATTTTATTTTAATAATTCGCCAAATTGGGTATTTTTATAAATACCTTTCTTTTTTAGGGTATTCCCTTATTATATTATATTTAAAATATATTAAATACATTTAAATTTAATAATTCTTATTAATTATTAATTTATATAAAATACGGTTAGGCTTTTTCGGTTATATTCCAAATAATGGTTGGCGAAAAATAAACCACATCGACCTATTAAAAACCATCCAAATAACCTTAATATAAAAAAATGGCTCGTAAAGCTGGGATATAATATAAAATTAACCCTAGGCTTTTTAAAATATACGTTTAATTATTTTAAAATATTAGGGATTTTAACGTTATCCATATAATAAGTATAAAGGGTAAAGGCAGCACCGCTGCTTTTATAAAATTATTCTTTAAAGCGCACTTCTACCACGCTTTTAAGCCTATTAAAATTAATTTATATACGTTCCTCTATTTAATTACCGAACGGGAACGCATTCGAATCGATTTTTAACCAATTTCGGAAAGCATTTTTACCCAGCGCTTTTTTAAAGTATGGGATATATTACGCGAAAATGCTGGTAATAATTAAGATATGCCGGGATATTTATAGCTCCTTGCTCTGCTCTCCATATATACCTTTAAACAGGAGTTAATAAATGTGGTAATATACGAGGTATATATAGGCGGAAGGAAGGATGCGATAAATGTATTCGAGGAGCCTATTATATATGGTTTTATAATTATTAGTCTGGATTATAAGGCCCTCCTTAGAATTTATTTATGGTTAAAGTAGTCTTTTCTTTATAAGATCCTCGTTAATTTGCGCAGTTTTGTTTAATTTATTAATAATAAATTTATAAAAAGGGCCAAATTATATTTAAATGCGAGTGAAAATTTAAAGTATTAATGGGTAAATTAATCTCCGTCCTTATTAAAAACGGATACGGTCCCGTATACCAACCTGTGTTTTGGTTAAGGTATCCGAAAAATATAACGGGGATAATTAAATGGGTGCTGGGTAAAAAAAAAGGGAATTAAAAAGGTTTTTATTTAATATTACCCTTAGGGCGTATATATAAACATTATAATATTTTTATATTATTAAACAGCGGGGCTTTTACCTATATTTGGTTTATAATTTTCTTATTAAAATTACCGTAATAAATAAACCTTTTACCGGACGGAATTTCCATATAAAGCTTTTTATAATAAGTTTTATAATCGGATGCGGAATCCGATTATTAAACCGGAATGGCGTATATAATAATAAATTCGGATAACCTTATTTAAAACGTATTAATCTTTTCGAATTAAAATACGCCGATTAATCGTGGAAAAGGGTGTAAAAAAGGTGGTAAACCAATGCTAATATAAAAAGGATATTATAAATATATATTAAGGAGCCGGAGCCGGATTAATACTTTTATTATTAATATTATTTATAGGAAATATTATTATTTATAATATTATACGGAGTTTTTATTATACTTTAATCCTCCCTTATTAAACTCCAGCGGACCCGTACCGCCGCCTTGGTTCGGCCTAATTTGCGAGAAATTTAAGTTTACGGTTTTTTTTTATACACGTATACCCGTAAATACTTTTTTTTTAATTCGGACCACCGTATATTCCCTTTAAAATATTTATTACCCTTTTTAAAAACACTGCCCATATTTTTTAGGTCGATTTTATTATTATTAAAATTGCATTCGGCGTTATCCGAGCTCGAATTACCATTATTTATTCCGTTATAATTTAAACGCCTATTTATAATACTAATAATATGGCTTTTATACTTCGACTTAAGGTCTCCTCCATTTTTTTTACTCCTTAATATATTAGGTTTAATCGAGCACGGTATAATATTGCCTCGGATATTTTTAAAATATAAACGGGCTATAAGCGCGATTTTATGGCTTTTAAATAGGTTTCTATCGCGTAAAGCGTTAAAAAGCTTAAAATTTAAGGCAATATAATTTAAAGCTATAAAGATCCGTCCGAGAATGGACTGTATAAAAATACTATAAATATAATAACGATTAAAGGAAATAAATTCTCGTATAGTTGGGCGAGAAATAATAGGTAAGAATAATGGCGAAATATTAAAGCAATTAGGCTTAATCCTAATTCGGTATATCCGAAGCGTATCCCAAAAATAAATCGGTTTATTATTATATTATGGTAATGTATAATATAGGTTAATTAAAAAGGGGGCAGCGGAATTTTGGTACCTCGAGGGTAGCCGCCGGAAATTATACTTAAGCTTTAAATATTAATGGCCTACCAAAACTAAGCGGGTTTCCTTAACCGATAATTTCCGTTATTTTATATTTTACGGGGGCTTAATATTTTTACTATAATTAGCTCGGGCACTAAAATTAATGGTTTTATGGCTGCTTTTACGGCGCCTTTTTATTTATTAAACGGGATATCCCACGCTTTTTTTAATAATAATACGGTGGTGGTGCCTGGTAAAGTTAATATTAATATTTAAAAGGTCTTTATTATTTCGGTCCTTATTATCCTTAATAAGGCCGGCGTTTTTAGCGCTCCCGGTTAAATACCCGCTATTATTAGGAAATAATTAAGGCGGCGATATTTTGATTATTATAATACTAAATAAACTTGCCGGGGTTCCCGGGATGGTGGGATATATTTCACTCGGTTAAAAAGGCTTTAATAAAACCGTGGTAAGTATTGCGCCATATAAATTATTAACGGCGTGGATATATTTTAATACCGTTGGTATTTTTTCGCCATTACCATTATTATCGCTACTATTATTACCGTTAATATTATTCTTAATAATAAGGGGGGAATTTATTCATTTATTAACGGATTCCAATACGATTTATTTTGGCAATACTTACGGCTACTTTTCTTATTTTTATTATTAGGATTATTAAAATAAATTTACACCTGGGCAATTAAGTGTATTTTTAAAAAGCTTTTTAGGTTATTATTTATTGGAATAATATGTTTACCATCCGGAAAACTTATCCGAGTTACTTTTAATCCTTTCAAAAGCTCGGCTATTAATGGAAAATCGTTAGGCGAAGCAGGGCCGCTGCCCCCATACTTAAATTGGTTAAAATGGATTTCGGGATTTTAATTATTTAAGGATTTATTAAAGGGATATACGCTTTTATCGGAAACGCTTCCAAATTTACCAGGTAATTAATTCGCAGTTATATTAAATTAAGACTTATTATTTTATAAGGCCAATAAAGACTTTATAGGTAAAATTACCCGTTGGTCTTTTTTATTCGCAATAAACATTAAAATAGGGCCAAATACTTTTATTTCCTTTTTTTTACCGGAAGGGGGTCCATTATAAACTATAAACTTTAAATTAGGAATTATAATTGGATAAAAATAAAAATCTTATTAAACGCTAGGAATTATTTGAAATTTGGCTCGCCACCAAGGGATAGCGGGGAGGGCAGGTTATATAAGTATTAATTATTAATTTATCTTGGCCCTTTTTTTTTAATTAATACTTATTTAACCACCGCTTAAATAATTGCCGTTTTCCTTTAATACCCTGGCCGGGAATCTTTAATATATATAACCTAGCCCCTTTTTATATAAATCGCTGTGCCGTTAAGCCCCTTTTTTAAATAAAAGTTTAAGGTAATATTGCAAAATATTTGGTCGAATTATCTGTTCTACCGCAATGCATAATATTAAAAAAGCCGGAGATTATTATATTATGCCTTAATCCAAGTCCTCGAGGTCGTAATATAACGGCCGGATATACTTCTTTTTTATATAATATACAGGATTTTTACTTTTAAAAGCTATCCCTTTAATACGTTCCAAAGGTAAAAGGCTACCTTATTAATATTTGCTATAAAATTATGCCCCTTCTTTTAAATGGCTGGTCTAAGCATATATATAATACCTGTGATTAAAAAAGCGGAGAGTTCGACGGATATTATTATAGAAAGCAATACCATGGGCCTAAGACCGGTAATTTTAGCCGGGGGGCTTAAAGGGTCGCCTTCGGATTATAATAAAATTAATTAGGGAGGTAAGCATGCCTGCGTTAAATTCCGAAAAGGGAAGGTATTATATAGGCTAATTATGTTTTTTTAAACCATAGCCAATTATCCTCGATACCTGGGCTTCCTTTAACCTTAATATTATTACTAATTATAAAAACCGGTTGGCGGTAATAAATCCCGTGCTGCCACCCTTTTTATTTAAGCGCGAATTAATTTAATTAATAAATAAAAGAATAAAAATGGTAACGCTTTTATAGGCAAAGTTTAAATAATTACCAAGGCAGTTTTTTACACCTTTGCCTTCCTTCCCCCAAGCTCCTCTCCCTATCTTTCCATTACCCCTTATTAATCTCGAAATAATTTTAACCATTCCGGACTGGCCGCTTATATATATAATTCCGTTCATTATAATAAATTAAAAATAAAAAAATCAAAAGGGATTATTTCCGAGTAATTATAATTAACCGCCAGTCCAAATTATAATATATCTCGGTGGCCCTTATAATACAAAAGGTGGGGCCGAAAATATATATAGTTTAAAAGATATACCTACCAACCTTAATTAAAATAATTCTCCTTATTTTTTTTAAATATATTGGTATTATTTTATATTACCCATTTAACTTTGGTAAACCTGCCCGTAATTATTAACGCATCCATTTACCAGTACAAACGAGCTTTACCATAAGGTACTGGGCATATTTTACGGCCATTAATAATAAGTAATTTGCATTATATTAGGCGGACGCGGCTTTTTTATCGCTAAATTAAAGGGGGGCAAACTGGGATACCTTAAAGGTATTGTATAAAACGGTTATAAAATAATACCTCCTCTTACCGCATTATATAATATTAAAAAAGCCCAGCGAAGCCTATATTCATACCTTATTTTAAACCCGTAAATGGCTCGCGACGGTTTTTAAAATCTCGAGGCCGCCATATAATGGTTAAAGGCAATTAATCTTTAATATAATATATAAGGTTCCTATTTCTTTAAGCCGTCCCGTTCAATATATTTGGTAAAATAAAGGTTATTTTACCCTGCTTACCGTTAAACCGTCCCCTACCTTTGGCCTAGGTTAAATATATATATAATAATAATTAATAAATAAACGATCGAAATCCCAGCGGATATTATTTTGGGAAGGTAAGCCCAGCCGAATTAACCTTTTTTTCTTATGCCCGTATTGGCGTAACGTTATAAGTTTAAGGCCGGTAAATTTAGGGTTATTATTAGGCCATAATAAAACCGGCTAAAATTAAAAAAGCAAGTTTATTCGTAATACGTTAAGGAAAAAGTGCTATATAAGCTAACCGTATTCGAGTTTTATTATTATTTTAGGACACGGCTAATAATCCCCGAAACCAGGCTTTTTTTACCAATAATATAGTGTCCAGTTATAAAAGCCTGGCAATAATAATTCTAAGCTGGCCCCTCCCTGCTCGAGCGCGCATTAATAAACGGAGCCAAGATAACCATTAAGGCCAATTGTATCTTTTAATATTATTTGCTTTTCCCCTCGCCCTTTTCTCCTTACCCCTCGCCCCTTTATATTCCACCCCCTTATCTTATCCCTCCCTTCCCCTATTACCCTCGAAATAAGGCCACTTATTAGGCGAAACCGCTTATATATATAATATTAAGGGGAATTATAATATAATATAAATAAAAAGGAATTCGATAATTATAACCAACCATTAATTGGCCAATATTTGTTTTGGCTTCGCAAACTTATCTCGGTATGGAAATAAATCGATTATAAAACTTAATTTATGGTTATTATAATATTTAATTAAAATCTAATTTTATAATAGGCGCCGTATAGGTAAACTTTACCTTTATATAATATATTCTGGCGATCCTTAAAAGAAAAAGGCGGTAATGCCGAAATGGATACGGTTTAAAGGTAAAAAGGCCTGGCATCTTTTATTTACCGTTCCTTTAAATAAAATATATTTTTATTTTTCCCAAAATGGTAATATTTTTATGTATTATAATATCGGCCCGTTTACAAGCCCTTGCGAATAATATATTGGCTCGATTTGGTAATTCCTAATTAGGGTAATCCTTTTTACCTTTTTCCATTATATAAAATTAAGCATTTATTAAACCACCGCTTATTACCGCTTTCCTTTAATGTTTTAATTAGGAAATATCGATATATACGATCCAGCCACCTTTTATATAAATTACTGGCCCCCCAGGCCTTTTTCCTGGATAAGGGTTTAAGGCAATATTGCGAAATATTTAATCGAATTATTTATCCCACCGTAGGGTATAATATTAAGGAAACCGGCGATAATTATATTTATATCTTAATTTAAACCCCCGAGGTATAACGGCCGAATATAATCCCTTTTTTATAATTTATAAAATTTTACCCCTATAAATTATCCCTTTAATACATATACCAGGGGAAATACTACCTTATTATATTCGCCGCGAAACCGTTACCCTTTTAAATTATTGGTCCAAATATATATGCGGTAATAATTATAATAAAAGGACCAAAAAGCCTAATAGATATTATTTTAGGAAAATAAGGCCTCCCGACCTAACCCCCCTTTTTTATAACTGCCCCGGTAATACTATAGGCACAAGACCGGCGATTTTAATATATAGGTTTGCGGGATTATTATTAGGCCGGGAGATTAATTAAAATTAAAAAGGCAAATTATATTATTCCGAGTAAAAGTATTATACGAGCTGGCTGCACTTTTTTAAGCCATAATTAATAATCCTAAAAACTCGGCCTTTCTCTAGCATTAATATTATGGGCAATTATAAACGCCGGCTGGCGGAAATAAACCCTGGACTGCGATCCCCTTTTTATTTTAATACGAATTAGTTTAATCGAATGGATAATAATAACGGCGCATTTAGAAATAAAATTCGGATAACCATTAAGGTAATTTTTTATAAATTTACTTTTATTTCCTTTTATTCCCCCTTTCCTTATCCCTTTTTTACCCCTTATTATCCTCGAAATAATACCAACCACCCCCGGCTGGCCGCTTATATATATAATTCCGTGGACCATACCGAATTAAAAATAAAAAAAAAACGGAATAAATCGTCTCCGTACTGCCTAAATATAAATTTTAATAATTATAACTAATCACCAGCCTAAGCCATTATTTTTTATAAAACCCAATTAATCAATATATATTTCGGCCTTACGGGTTCCGTTAATTATTTTCCCCCTTAATATAATTTCGCGCCATATATCCTATAAATAACCCTATTTTCGTATAATATTCTGGTAATCCTTATAAAGGCGAAAGGCGGTAATACCAATAACGGACGCGGTATAAAGGCTTACCGTCCCATATAATATATTGCCTTATATTATTAAAACTAATTATATTATAATATTGGCCCGTTTATAAATCCTTGCGATTTATATTACCTTAATATAATAACCTTTAATTATATAATCCTTCTTACCTTTTTTATAAATATTGGTATCGTCCCAGGGTGGCCCATTTAACTTTGGGTTTGGTTTACCGCATTTACCGATAAATATATTTATATATTATAGCATTATAATAAATTAATTATATTTTATAACCGCCAGCTAAATAAAATAAAAAAATTAAAATATTTTCCCGGTATTATATAAAACTCGCGGGAATAATTACGCAGCTTTTTGGCCTATCCTAATACCCGAGACTTTAATCACCCTGCTCGATAATATTGCCTGCAAAAAATACCACGATTTTTAAATTATTAGGCGTAAAGCTTTGTAAAACCGTGCCAGAAAATAATTATTCTATAATACTTATTAGATAATCGAAGCCAGTCCGTGCCGTCCAGCCGTAGGCTATAATCTAATTTTAGTATGGACTCGAATATGCCTTATTTTAAGGTAATATTATAATAAATTAAACAGGTATTCTTAATCCATAATCGTTTTCCTGGTAATTAATGCGAAACACCGCCGGTATAATTTATAAATTAATAAATTATTTTTAAAAAGACTTAGTAGAAATTGCGATGGCAGATTAATATATATATTATATAATTATAAGAAATTACTGGGTGGTTAAAAAAGTGGGTATTAAGTAAAAAGAATAAATAAGGGAAGTTAATACTGGAAAAGAATTATTAAAAGGTATATAAGGGGGGTGGGAATTACGGTTTTTTTTTATGCTGGGTAAAAGTGGCGTGGGTGGGGCTATACCGATAATTTCCCGAAAAGGCAGGACGGCGGGAGGTGGGGCATAGGACCTCCATTTCCGGATACAAACTTGCCGTGACATTTTTTACCCAAATATTTATAAAAAACGCTTTAATAATAATGGGCCTTTAAAGCCGTTGGCGGAAACGGTCGTTTTTATAATAATCGATAAAATTAAGCATATCCCTAATAATTATACTTATATTCCTTTAGGCAATTTCTTTAAGCTTTAAATTATCCACGTATAAAATATACGAGGGGATTGGCCCTTCTTAACGGGCCTGGTTTTTATATAAGCGCTAAGGTTTAATAAAGGTTTTTATATAAAAAATCACCTTTCGGAATAATTTAAATAAAAATTCCGATTAATATTTAGGCATTTAAATATTGGTTTCGTTTTTTAACCTTAACCCTTCGAAGGTATAATCTCCCATTATTAAAATAATACTGCTTAAGGCTTTTTCGCTTTATTAGGTAAAAATAAAAAATAAAAAATATATTTAAATTAAAGTTCTTAGGTTAAAAAAGTTAAAAAGGTATTAAATGCCGGGGGTTGGGCTAAGGGTAATATAAGTTTTTAAAAGGTAAGGGAATTTAAAAATAAAAAATTAAATTAAAATAAAAAATAAATTAAGCAGGATTATATTATAAAGATTTAAGGCTGGGAGATGGTATGGTTGGAAAAAATCGAGGAAATATGGGGGAAAAAAGGGGGTACTTATATTTATAAGGCTTAAATATATTAACGGATTTTGGGTAAACGGTGGTATTTTTTTAAATAAATAGGTATTTCCTTAAGTATGTTTATTATTACCCTTTTACCTTATTACCCTTATAACTTTTATAACTTTTTATAATTATTAATGGGCCTCCTATTTTTAATCGAATAACCATATAAATATTTTTAGCCTAATTTCTCTCCCTTTCTTTTCTCCTATACCTTTAATAATCCTTCCTTTTATATACTTTTTATTAATACCTTTCTTTTCCCTATAATACTCTTTTTTCTATATATTCCTTGCTTTTTTCCCTTCCTCTAAGCCCTTTTTCCCTTAAATATTCGCTCCCTTTATTACCCCCTTTTTTTAATCTACTCCCTAATCCTTTTAAAATATGTCCCATTTAAACCAAAGTAATAATAAGAAAACTTATAAAAGGCTCCCTAACCTTTTGGCTTTTATTCGGCATTTACCAGCGGCCAGCAGGCCTTCTGGTTTTTCCAAACCTATTATATTTATAAACCAGCCTTCTTTTTTTCCTATACCTTATTATATAATTTTCGCTTTTCCTTATCCTTACACTTCTCCTCCTTTTATAAAAGGGCCCGGGGCTTATATTATAAAAAACCGTACTCGGATTATTAAACGTTTTGCTTATAATTAGGCGGCCCTTTTAATTAATACCACTTTTATTATTACCCGAAGCCCTTTTTTAAATATATTCTTTTTAAACTATTAACTTTATATAAGGCTATTTAGTTTTAATTTTCCTGGTAATTGCTCCTACTTTTTCTCCTTCGCCGGCTAAACCGCAAGGCCGCATTAATCGAATACTTTAGGACCTAACCACTGATTTTAGCGGCTTTGCTCGGCTCCCTTTTTCTCCCCTATTACCTTATATTTTTTATTAATTTAACCTTATATAATAAACCAGCCCGGGCCTTTTTTCCTAGGGTTTATCCAGGAGGTCCTTTTTTACCTTTTCCTTTAATTTAATCCCCCTAAATTAATTACCCTAATATACGGTTGCGGTTTTTAAAATTAAAATACCTTTTAGGCACGATACCGTTTAAACCTTCCAGCTTGGTATTCTTTTACCGAGGCTGTTTTTAAGCCTTATTAAAAGGACCCGGTTTAAACCGGTTTTTAATTTTATTTATAAGGTTTATTTTACCTTCGCACCCTTTCCATTCTTACCTTTTAAGGCTAAGCAAAATTAATTATCGTTATTTTTTTAAAATATCCTTTATTACTTCCAGTTTGGCCTATTTAGGGACCCTCCTTTAAATTATATTTATATGGCCATATATATTAACCTGGATATATTTAAAACCTTTTTTAAAACCACCAGCCTGGCCCCTGTATTATATAAAAGGGTTAATCGGCCTATTATTATTTCCATCCTATATAAAGGTTTCCTGGGATAAATTATAAGTGGTTTATATTCCTTTTTTCGCTTTTATTATTAATAGGCATTGGCCGTATAATTTAAAGGCGTGGTAAATAAAAACCCTTATAAGTATTATACCTTCGGGTAGGCGAATTATTTTTAGGGTTAAAAGCCTAATACTTTTATTTATTATATATTCCCTTTTGTTAAATATATTTCCGTTTTTAAATATACCGGGAATAGGTATAATAATTATTTTTAATTTAGCGAGATTTATAGAATTAAAAATAAAGGCCTTAAAAAGTATATATTAATTTCGGACTCCGATCCTTCTTATAATGGTTATACCCCTTATAAGAAATTCCGTATTAAAAAGTTATTTAATAATACGGTATAAAAGTAAAATATTAAGCATTAAAAGAATTACTTTAAAATTATTCTCGGCGGCCCTAATTTTTTAAAGGTTATAAACGTTTTAAATTTAGGGGCTGAAAATATTCCCGGCCTAACCAGGCCTTTTATATAACCGGTATAAGGGTTTAATTCTTTTAATGCTCGTAATTAAAGGGGTAATTAAGGTAAAGCTTTTAAAGGAAATAACGGTGGTGGCGCGGCGGCCTTTTAAACTCCTGCTTATTATAAGGGTTTACGCTCTTATAAGAAATAAGGGGTATTATAAATTTTTTAAAATTAAACCATAATTTTTTCGTCCCGCGATTAATCCTTTCGCTATTATTAGAATAAAAATTATATTATACAGGACTATTTCATGGCGTCCTTTAATATAAGAAATTAAGTTTTTCCCATAAAGGAATTTTTACTCTTGCGTATAGCCCTTTAAATAGGGATCCCGCCCTTTTTTCTCCGTAAATTAAATAAACGAATTAAAACTTAAACGGGTAATCTTCTTTTAAAATTAGGAGATTATTTTTAATTACCACCTATAAATAATTTAAAATAAGGCCATTCGATATAATATAGGAACGGGAAAAAGGAAACATAAAAATATTCCCTTTTAAACTTTTGAATAAGGGAATATGGTTCTTTTTATATATATATATATATACCTCGGATTATTAACGGAACTTTAGGTATATAATTTCTGCTGGGTCCTTCCATAATGTTTAGTTTTAAATTGGTTAAGGCTTATTATTATATAAGGGAGGGGATATAAAAAAAGGGGAATTTCTTTTTATATGGTAATTCCTTTAAAGATCTCGTAATATTATATAGCTTTATTCCTCCATAAAAGGAATATTACCAAATTCTTCCGTAATTATTATTAAAATTTAAAATCGTACTTTTTTCGTCGTTCTTAAAAAAGGTACTTTCCCCGATTCCCGCTTTTCGTTTTTTAATTCTTTTATATTACGTGGTTTTTTTAACCGTAATACCATAATAATACGTTCGGTTAAATTATTTTTTTCCTTTTAATTATTATTATAAAATATTACCGTTCGGTATTAAACCTTACCCAAATTTTTTAATATATTATTCCTAATATAATTTTCCGAGCCATCCTCCTTATCGCTTAATTTTATATAATCCTCTCCTAATTTATTATTTTATTTTAAATAAGGTTCCTATTTTTTCCAGGTATTATTATTAATTCCTACCGGCTTATTTTACCATCCGTTTTTTTAAACAAATTTTTTAACCCTATTATTCCTAATTATATACTTAAAAAAAGGGCTCCCTTTATAGGGTTCCCTAAACTGCACCGTTCTTTCTTTATTCGAAAGCTTATAAATAATATAGGGTCCTATTTATCGAGGGTTTTGCTTATCCTTTATACTCCTAACCCCCATAACTAATATTTATCGTAATATTAAATCCCCTTTTTTTAATAAAATTTTCTTTATTTTCCCGCTATTCTTTTTATCCACATACTTGGCCCTAGCTTCCTTATTTTATTATAAAATTCGGGCTACCTTTACCAAGTCCGTTTTTTTCCGTTCCATTATCCGGCTCCTTTTTACCAAAAAATCCGCGTATGGTATATTACTTTTTTAATTAATTATTCTCCAGGTAAGGAGCGCCATTTTAATAAAGGTAATCATTTTTTAACCGTATAATAATACGTATAGGGAAAATCCTATAATTTAATTTATTATAATTTTTTATATTATTAATACCCCTGGGTATACATTAACCCAATTACCGCTTAATTTTAATAATGCGTCCCTGGTATTTAAATTGTGGTATTTTATTCCCCCTTATAATCGTAAACTATACACCAATACCGTAATTTTGGCCAAGCCTATTTACTTTATAAACTTATCCAAAAACCCTCGGTTTTTTAATCCTTTATTAATTATTAATTTCCCATATATCCTATACTTATAAATTATATCCTATTAAATAAAATTGGCCATTTACCCTACGGTGATTTTTTATAATGGTCGCCTTTTAATTTATTCTATTAAATTATATTTGGCCTATATAATATAAATATACCCTTTCCTTAATGGTATCCAGAAAATATCGAGCAAAACCTTAAAAAAAGGGGTTAAAATAAGGTTAAAAATCTTTAATGGTATTTTAAACCTTTAAAGGTCTCGCTTTTAATAAATTGGGCAAGTTCTTAATACCTCCTGCACCTATTTTTATTATCCTTTCTAATAATAATATTAAATAATAAAATTAAATATGGTATTCCGTCCTTTATATCCTTTATAAATATAATTACTTTAAATAATATATTTCCGGGTTTAATTATTATCGATTATTAATTATAATTATAATTTACCCCTTAAGGTTTTATACCAAAGTTTTTAATCCCTTACCAAATAATTTAAAGCCTTCCTTTTTTAATAAAGGAATAATTTATAAGGAATATTGCTCGGTTTTTTTAGGATAATAAAAAAATACATTATTTTTCGGGATTTATTATTTTATATTTTTCCTCCCAAAATTTTAATATCCCTTTAATCCTGTATAGCCTTAAGTATATATAATTATGCATTCATAAAATTTTTAATATTTTTCTTTAATTTATTATTTTCCTCGTTTAAAGGTCCTGGGGGTTTTCGTAATAATACGTTTACCATAATATTTTTATTTCCTAATATATGCTTTATATTAAAATCGAATTATTATATTTATACGATTCATTTAATAATAAATGCTCCGGGTAGGTTAGTAGTATTATTATTAAATTAATATATTATATTAATTATATTTATTTTAAGGGTAAAATACGCACCGTATAGGTAATTCCGTAATCGCTTTAAAATTATAAGTAGCCCCTTATATTTTAACTTGGCCGAATGGTATATTCCTTCGGCTCCTTTTTAATAGCCAAACTCGTACCTCGCCATTAAAACCTTCCCTTTCCTCTTTTGGCCGATCCATGCTCCCTATTCGATTCCTAATATAGTTACTTTAATAATAATACGCCCTGCCTTCGGGGAATAATTAATTTTAATTAAAATTAAGGGTAATATTAGGGTTTATTTAAGGATTTCCGTTATTTTTATATATTTTTCCTTTTAAATAAACTGCGCCCTTATACGGGTAAATTCGTATAAGGGTTTAATAATATAAATAAAATCCTTAATAAATATTCGGTAAAAAACCACCATATTAATAAATCTTTTAAT